>ML371769.1:0-87849 GCA_005239525.1 Nicotiana knightiana | reverse complement strand
CGAAACACAAAGAAATGCTTTGTTGAAAGTGTTGAGTGAAGCATATGTGCCAAACAACATCACTAGTGGGGAAATGGCCAATATGGTAGGCCAGGTACTGGAGAGTCATAAAATCACTTTTCATGAGGATGAGCTACTACCTGAAGGATTGAGGCACAACAAAGCACTGCACATCACCGTGCAATGCGAAGATCATTTCATCACAAGAATCTTGATCGATGGAGGTTCCAATCTTAACATCTGTCCGTTGATAACACTCAAGAAATTCGGTAAAGGGCTACATGAGATAAGGGATGGGGCGATCAATGTGAAAGCCTTCGACGATTCTTAGAGGTCCACCATGGGGGAGATCAGTCTATGTCTGCAGATGGGACCGACTTGGTTCGAAGTGGATATTCTGGTGATACATGTGCCAACATCCTACAACCTGTTGTTGGGACGACCCTGGATTCATGCTGCTGGGGCCGTAGCATCAACGCTACATCAGGCGGTAAAATTTGAGTGGAACCACCAAGAGGTGATTATTCATGGTGACGGTAGCAACCCCATTTATAGTCTTTAAACTATTTCGGTGATTGACAGAAAAAGGAAGATAAGCGGAGGAACTTACCACCACATTGAACAGGTCAATGCTATCGACAAGGATAAGTGGTGGGACAACAAGATTGAGAGCATCCTGAACTGGAGAGGATATGAGCCAAGCAAAGGGCTCGATAAGAACCTCCAAGGGATCACGCAACCCATAAACCTCAAGGAACATGGCACCACTTTCGGTCTAGGGTATGAGTACACTTGGAAGGAATTCAACGACTGGCCGCCACATTGGCGCGGTCCCTATTACCTTTGGAGCAACCGATACCTCATCTTGAGCAGACTTTCAAGCAGGCCGACACTATTTACGGTTCAGACGAGGAAGAAGCACTTGCATCAATGAGGAGTTTGTTCCTAGAGGACGAAGATATGGATTGCTGTATTGTTATCGAGGGGGAGGGGGGGGGATGGGGAGGGGGAGGAAGTCTCTTCCATACAGACTGTAATCAAGGGGACATATCTCAAGAATTGGTCTATTAGGACGACCAAAGCCCGATGATCCTCGGGGTAGCAAGGCTAAAACAAGCATTATTTACTGTTTTATTTACTAAATGATTTTCCTTTTCCTGCATTTTTCAATTTCTGCAATAAAGATCTTCAATGTTCAAAACAATATTCAATCTATCAAAGCATCTTGTAAATTCTCTTACGAATCCGATATTCATTGCTATTGTTTTCTCTCATTACTTTATTTATACAACATTACTATTACTTATCTTGATGAACCGATGACTGTTACATGCAACGAGACAACGCAGCAAACAGACATTGATTCAGATGAAGACGACATATCTGACGAGATTGTCAAAGAAGCTGAGAAATTTGAGAACAGGCCTAAGTCCAACCAGGATGAGACTGAAGTTATCAACCTGGGAGATTCAGAAAACGTCAAGGAGACTCGCATAAGCATTCATTTGTCACCATCAGGAAAAAAAGAATACACAGAGTTTCTAAGAGAGTATGAGGACGTATTTGCATGATCGTATGACGAAATGACTGGTCTAAGTACATCTATTGTGGCCCACAAACTGCCAACCAATCCAATGTGTCCACCAGTGAAACAAAAGCTCAGAAAGTTCAAACCCGACATGAGTTTGAAGATCAAAGAAGAAGTTACCAAGCAGATCAACGCCAAAGTTCTCCGGGTAGTGGAATACCCAACATGGTTAGCCAACATTGTACCTGTGCCAAAGAAGGACGGGAAGGTCAGAGTCTCCGTCAACTACCGAGATCTCAACCGGGCCAGTCTGAAAGACGACTTCCCCTTGCCAAATATACACATTCTGATTGATAACTGCGCCAAGCATGAATTAAACTCTTTTGTGGATTTCTTCGCTGTTTATCACTAGATTTGGATGGATGAGGAAGATGTTGGGAAAACAGCGTCCATTACGCCGTGGGGAGTGTATTATTACAAGATGATGCCATTCGGCCTAAAGAATGCAGGGGCCACCTACATGAGGGCCATGACCACCATATTCCAAGACATTATTTACAAGGAGATCGATAGATTGCGAAAATACAATCTGAAACTAAACCCCGCGAAATGTGCATTTAGGGTTCCTGCTGGGAAGTTACTGGGATTTATTGTAAGCCGCCGGGGAATAGAATTGGATCCGTCAAAAGTCAAAGCCATTCAAGAGCTACCACCGCCAAGGAACAAGAACTATGTGATGAGTTTCTTGGGGAGGCTTAATTACATACTCCGATTTATAGCACAGTCTATAGTCATCTGTGAGCCAATTTTTAAGATGCTGAAGAAGGAAGCTGTGACCGAGTGGACTGATGATTGTCAAAAGGATTTTGACAGAATCAAGGAATATTTGTCAACACCGCCAGTCCTAGTACCGCCCGAGCCAGGCAGACCTCTGTTACTCTATCTTGCCGTGTTAGATGGAGCTTTCGATTGCGTTCTGGGGCAGCACGATGAAACAGGAAGGAAGGAACAAGCTATTTATTACCTCAACAAGAAGTTCACTCCATATGAGGCCCGTGATTCTCTATTAGAGCGTACCTGTTGTGCTCTAACTTGGGTCACCCAAAAACTGAGACATTACTTTTGTGCCTACACAACATATCTCATATCAAGTAAAGATCCATTAAAGTACATATTTCAGAAGCCCATGCCCACTGACAAGCTAGCCAAGTGGAAAATCTTGCTGAGCGAATTCGACATTGTTTACCTGACTCAGAAGGCAGTTAAGGGACAAGATCTGGCAGACCATCTTGCTGAGAATCCCGTAGACGGAGGATACGAACCCTTGAAAACATATTTTCCTGATGAGGAGGTATCATTCATAGGAGAAGACATTGCAGAATCCTACGATGGTTGGAGGATGTTCTTTGATGGAGCAACAAACTTCAAGGGAGTCAGTATTGGAGCAGTACTAGTATCAGAGACCGGTCATCATTATCCTATATCCGCCAAACTCAGGTTCCCTCGCACCAACAACATGGCCGAGTATGAAGCCTGCATCTTGGGGCTCAATATGGCCATTGACATGAACGTCCATGAACTGTTAGTGATCGGTGATTCAGACTTATTGGCACATCAGGTACAAGTACAGTGGTATTGTGAATAATGAGGTTTTAATGCTAGTAATGGCCCAAATTAAAATTATAGCGGTTTCACTTGAAATCTTATGTGATTTCTTATTTGATGTCGTGGTATTGACTATGCTTCTCATTGATTTCTTGATTGCTTCCTCTTGCATTATTGATGTTTCTAAGAAGATAGTGTTTTAGTTATACATACTAGTACTATTCGACAGTACTAACTCCCCTTTGTTGGGGCCACTACATCTTTGAATGGATGTAGGTGGTTCCTTAGCAGGCAATGCCGACTGCAGATAGTGGTGCATCCTCCTTGCAGCAGTCTTGGTGAGCCCCCATTTCTTCTAGGGGTCATGTAGTTCTTCTTTTGACATAATTTACCACGTTTTGAGTTATAGCCTGGGCCTTGTTGTTGATACCCAATTTTTCCTCAAAATTAGTTTCAAACTTACATATTACTTTTAAAATCATTTTTTTTATGTCGGTGGAATTTTTCCAAAATTTATCGTATTTTTATCAAATCAGTTTTCTATTTATTTAGTATTTCTGTATTCAGTAATTATTCATAAATTATATTATAAATAATTTCAAAATGTTTCCCAGCTAAATATGTCATTTTTAATCATATTTAATTTATTAGGTTTTAATTATTTCACAAATTAACCAATTAGGGCGTTGTTTAACTATAATTATACAAATTTTGCAACTATGGTCTAATTGCGCATTCATGCTATTTTAATTCGATAATCAGTCATTTTTGTGTTTTAATATTAGCTAATTACCTTAATTTTCATCTATGTGGCATTAATTTCATTTTACATAATTATTGGCTATTTTAGTAATTATTTATTTGATTTTATAGGTATTCAACAAATAGACCCATTTTATTTAAAACTTAGCCTATTTTTAAACCCAACCCATCAGATTAAACCAACCCAATACTCAACCCTTCAACCCAATTCCATACCCGACCCAACCCAAACCAGTCTGAGCCATTGATCAAATTAGAGCAACGGCCCAGATTCCTATTTCCTTAATTAATTCAAACTTACCCCCGAACCCCTCTCATTCTCACCGACTCACACTCTCTCTCTCTCTCTCTGTAGTCTCTTCTAGATACTTCTGTATCTTCAGCTCCTATGGCTCTCTTCATCTTCTCCAGCCACCCCTCGCCGGAGACTCTGAAACCTCCATCACCCCTGCTTCTCATGGCTCTCTTATGCTGGTGTTGTCATCCCTAAGGCCCTCAAAGGGAGAGAACCTGTCTAATTACACCCATGGTGTTCCTGTCCACTTCAAGCCTCCAAAGCTTGATTCCGAGTAGGGTTTATGACCCTGAGGCTCGAGCCACTGCTGTTCTAGGTCTTTCTTATCTTCTCTGAGGTTTTATGTAAAACCCTAATGTTTGAAACTTTCGATTATTTTAGATCCACCTTAGATCTATGCTTGTTACAAGTTATTATGAGGTTTTCCTTAAAGGTTTTCTATTTCAAAAAGGTTCTTCACTTCCAACTAGGGTTTTCTAAAACTATTCTTCGAAAATGATTTCTTCAATATTTGAAGTGTTGACTTGTGTTTTTTCTCATATGCTTAAACGGTTTTGCTAAGTATCGCTTTTAATCACGATTTATTATGTTAAAACTTTAGTTTTAACCCTGTATTCTAATCCTGTGCTGTTTCTATTGAGTTGTTCTTTAGATTTGTATGTGTGTTTATTTTCCATGTGTAGTCCTTGATTATTTCTGTGATTTTACCCTACCATACTTATTAGGGTTTCTATACGTTGTAAAGGGAATGTGAAGGAAATTGTAATATTTAAACATCTTTGGAGCATTGGCTCAAATTAATATATGAGATAATTACATCTTTGGAGCATTGGATCAAATTGTAAAATGAATAACGAAGAGATATGAGATAATTTCATACTTGGAGCATTGGCTCAAATTGTGAAATGAATGATGAAGGAATATGAGATAATTACATCCTTTGGAGCATTGGCTCGAGTAATAGAATAAATTGTGGAAATGAAAGTGAAAGAAAGAGAAAGAGTTATTGAAATGTACCCTTGCCGGGTCATCATTATATAGTTCCCTTACCGGGATTTAATTGTTTAATTGATGTTCCCTTGCCGGGATTTAATTGTTTAATTGATGTTCCCTTGCTGAGATTTAATTGTTTAATTGATGTTCCCTTGTCGGGATTTCTATTTTTACTCTGTTTATTTCCTTGCCCTTGTTTGTGATTGTTGTTTGGGTGAGGAAGAGTGTTAAAGCACCAAGGGTGATGTCGTGCCATGTTTATATTTATTATGCACGAGGGGACATTCCGTGCCATGTTTATATTTATTATGCACGAGGGGACATTCCGTGCCATGTTTATATTGATTATGCACGAGGGGACATTCCGTGCCATGTTTTATATTATTATTATGCACGAGGGGACATGCTGTGCCGCATCTTTCACTGTTTAATCTGTGTTATCATTTCCCGTTATTATTTTCAGATATTTCAGACTGTTGTTTTCGTTTCTGTCATTTCAATATTTGCTATCTCTTACCCCCAGCATGTTCTCCCCATAATTGTATTCTTGTTTAGTTTCTGCTATACTATTGAACTGCACAGGTACACTTTGTTGTCGTGTCTTAGCCTCATCATTACTTCGCCGAGGTTAGGCTCGGCACTTACTCAGTACATGTGGCCGGTTGTACTGATGCTACACGTGTACTTCTTTATGTTGTGCAGATTACGTAGACGGACCCGGAGGACATCATTAGTGGGAGTGTCTTCCATCTTATTATAGAGGCTTCAAGGTATACCCGCTGGCGTTCGTGGGACTTGGCGTCTCTTCTATCCCTTTGTCTTCACTTCTGTATTTTTTCCCCTAGTTTCAGAGACAGCTATGTATTCTCTTTTTAGACTTGTATTTGGCACTGTTATAGACAGTTCGTGAGTTTGTGACTCTAGGTTTTGGGAAAATTTACGCGTTGTTGTATTATGTTGTCCTTATTTAGCTTGAAACCTTATTTATTTCCACTGTTGAATTGTGAACCGTTTAGTTTACCTATTAAATTGATGTTAATATGCTAGTTTATCTATACACGTTGGCTTGTCTAGCGGGTTCAACGTTAGATGCCATCACGACCCGATGGTGGGATTTCGGGGCGTGACAGAAACTTTCTAAACCTAGCCCTAATTACCTATGCTATATTTATTTACACATTTACCTCTTTCCTTACTTGTTACCTGTTTATTACCGTTTGAAGTTCACTCCCTTAATTAATGGAGTACTTGTATTGATTGATGGCACTGATTAATTCTGAGTCCCATGATTGCTGGATAATTGGACTCCAACCTTATTTTACCTAGCCTTCAATTTGTTATATATATGCTCTCTTTAGGACATACACACACACGAACTGATCTGTTCAAAATCTCTCTCTCACAATAAAAAAAACTCTCTGCTCTCTCTTTTGTGCTAGGTACTACTATTCTAAATTAGCCGGCTGCAAGCCAAGGCTAACTATTGTGCATCTCTTACTTCCTGTTTGTGTTACTGCTTTCTTCACTTCACTGGTATGTTCTAATTTAGATTTCAGTCCTCAAACCAACGTGTTTCTATCACTATTGTAATTCAGTGTGTTTCTAATTTGCTTTACTTATTATTCACAGGATCCTGAACTCCCCTCTGCATGTTAAGTTAGGCTTTATTTGACCAGCATGTTTCTGTATAATTAGCACCTGCTTCTTACGTGAATCTCCATGCCTATGATTGGTACATTCGTTTAATCATGGTCTTAGGTTCTTGGGTGTTAATCTAACCTAGTACTTTACTATACCCCTAATCCTCTGAACCCTTAGGAGTTTCTGATTGTATGCCTATATGTGTGTCTGCCTGGTACATGTTTGCCTCACATGCTTTGTATTTGTCCCACAAATCCCATTACCCATGTCTGTGATTACTGGACCATCCCTGGTCTTTTGTGTGATGTTGAACTTCTATTTCCCTCTTCAAAACTGTTTTCTTACTTACCCTTTCTCAAAACTGTTTTCTTACTTAAACCCCTTTTAAAAATAAAAATAAAAAGCACTCTCACATATACTCTTAGAAGTCTAGGTTCTTCCCCTTCTGTGTGAGCATTGCCTTGGGATCCTTGAGCTCCCTCTGAACTTTGACACACAGAGGCTGGCCATTCCACACTGCACTTACTCTATTTTGGCTATGTCTGGGTGTGAGCATTGCCTGGGAGCCTCTGAGGTCCTTAGGGAACTTTGACACACCCGGACTATGAAAGGCTATGAAACACAAAAGGTATTGAGGTTTGGAAGATCTGGGCCTAATTGAAGGCTCCATATATATGTAACTTCTTTGGTTATATAGTTTATAATTCCTGGCCTGTAATAATTTGTAAACAAATATTTGGGAATGGATAGTGAAAAGGGTAGGGTATTTATATAGGTTATCCATGTTAAAGGGTAGATACCATGCTTCTAGGTTTACATTTCTTACGTGTGCACTAGAAATTCATGCTTAGGGCTGATTGTATGCAAGCATATCATGCATTAGATATCCTGTTCCTTAGGTCCATGTTTACTGTTTCAGCATCCTATTATGGTATTATCGTTTATCATATAGAAATCATGCTCTAGGATTAAATGTTAATATAAACCTGTTATTCATGTAAACCAGTTCTAATATCGCTGTAATGTTGTGGTACACCTAGGAATCATGCTTAGGATAATAATGCGCTAATAAACAAGTCATCCTCATACTTGCTGCATAGCATGTTCAAATACTGTGACTTTATGCATTTATAAACCCTGCCTAGGAATTCTGCATACCACCCATTCTGCATCCCTATGTGTGCATATTAGATATCATATCTTAGGACCTCATTCAACACCTAGTTTAACTACTGATTGCATGAAAAAGGCCCTAAAAAATAGTTTCACCATGTTTTCAAACAACTAGTAATAGTTCTATATTTTAGCAACACCTAAGTACAACATGTTTAGGCAAACTAACTTGTAACAATTTCTTTAATAATCTCGGTAATTACTGAGTATTGTCATACTCTTAGGCAAGCCTTAGGTGTTAAATCTATTAAAACTTGAAATATACTCCTTTATACCTGCTGCTTGACTATTAATGGTTATAACCAGTAAGAAACTGATAAAAGTCATCCTCTGAAATGAGTAATAAAGCTGCCTCACTATTGCATTCTCACCTAGATATCATGCCTTAGGTTCTGAAGTTAATAAGGCCTTACTTGTGGTTGAGTCGTTCTAATCATGTGCATAATCTATGGAGAATACTTTGGCCTCGTATTTGTTCTTATTTTTTTTCCCCTTATCTGAAGTCCTAATTGTCGTTGTTTGTCGCTTATAATCTTGTCCTTTAAACCTAGCGATCAACCTAGTACTTCCTATTAGGATAGTAGTCCTAGCCTCGTCCAGGACTGATAGGATGGGGCGGGTAATATCACGCAATAGAGTCCGTGACCAACACACGCTTTAATTACCTTCACGGGGTGGGAAGAGTAGAATATGGATATGATGACCGGTGCGCTAATACCACGTGTAGCCCCTCTTCGAGGAGTGATTACCGGGTATTGCATTGATGTGATCCATATTTTTATAAACCTAGGACACATCAATGCAATACCTCTATTGCATGCTGTTACCCGTCCCTTCCTATCAGTCCCGAAGGAAATTAGGACTCCTATCCTAAAAGGAAGTGCTAGGCATACCCTCAGGTTTTAAAGGTAGAATTCTAAGGCGACAGACAACAAAACAAGTAAGACTGCAGATAAAGGAAAGCATAGAAAACAAATAAAGGCTCAAATATTCCTCCACACATAGTACACATGAGCAGCATGTCTCACACACAATTAAGGTCCATATAATTTAGAATCCTAAAGCATGGTATCTAAGTGATAGACAAATTATTGCATAACTCAGAGAGGAACTCTTAATCAGGCTTGCCTACTGGTTTTAAGCATGCTGATAGTTAAACACGATTACAAAGACAGTTCTGATTTTTTATTTTTTTGAGTTAATTACCTAAGGCTTGCCTAGGTGTAGGATAACATGCAATAATTATTCAAATTGGTTAATGACTCTAAGTTGTTATAGCTAATGACATGCGATTCTAGGTGTGAAGATGTACAGAGACTAATTACCAGTTCCTGAGAACAGAGGACTGTTCTGTGTTTAGACTAAATGCAGTTAAATAGATACGATCCTATAGCATGATATCTAATGCAGCATGATGCGTAATAACTTAAACAAGACTTCTAAATGCACATAGAATCATAGCATTATGCCACTTTCAGGAGTAACATAGGTGACCGATTTTTTAATGGTTGTTCACCTAGAACAGGATCTCTACGTGTATAGCATGATGAGACGTGATTATAGCTTATTTATCATAGGACAATACTTCTAGTGAAATTTCAGAACATGGGCAGAATCACGTAATAACAACGTATTTTATTGTAATTATTTATCCTATAGGCAGGATTTCTAAGCGTGGAGATGTCGAATACACAAAATATCCTAAGTAGCATGATATATAGTGCATGGCATGGTGTAGCTGAACATGGCTGCTATTGCGCATAGAGAAAATCAACCTATACGCATGGTTTTTACCCTTAATTATACTACAACATGCATATCACCCATCCATTTTTCACTATCCGACCCCAGAGTCATTTACAAATAATTATTACAGGCCATTGAATACGAATTACACAACTGAAATAGAAGGAAAATAAGAACCTAACTATAGGGAGCCTACAGAATATGCTCAAGTCTCCAAGTCCTCAATGCCATGTATTATTTCATAACCTTCTCATAATCCAGGTGTGTCAGAGTTCCCTAATGACCTCAAGGGCTCCCGAGCAGTGCTTATACCCAGATTTCATAGCCAAAATAGAGTAAGTGCAGTGTGGAATGGCCAAACTCTGTGTGTCTAAATTCAGAGGGAGCTCAAGGGTCCCAAGGAAATTCTCACATAGACGGGGCAGAACCTAGATTTCTAAGAGTATATGTGAGAGTGATTTTTAAAAAGGGGTTAAGTAAGAAAATAGTTTTAAGAAAGGGTAAGTAAGAAAACAGTTTTGGAGAGGGAAACTTGATTAGAAATAAAGTTCAACATCACACAAAGGACCAGGGATAGTCCAACAATCACAAACATGGTTAATGGGATTTGAGGGACAAATACAGAGCATGTAACGGCAAACATGTAGCAGGCAGAAGCACATATATAGACATGCATAGAAACATCCTAAGGGTTCAAAGGATCAGGGATACAGTAAAGCACTGAATTATATTAACATATCAACACTAAAAAACTAAGACCATGATCACTAATGTACAAATCATAGGGATGGGGATTCACACAAGAAACAGAAACATGTTGGTCATTGACAAGTAAAGCATAAACTTAACAAGCAGGGGGAGTTCAGGATCCTAGATACATGTTGAATAATAAGTAAAAACAAATTAGAAGCACACTGAATTACAACAGTAATAGAAACATGTTTGTTTGAGAATTGAAATCTGAATTAGAACATACCAGTGAAGAGAAGAAAGCAGTAACACAAACAAGAAGTAGGAGATGCACAATAGTCAACCTTCGCTTGCAGCCGGCTAACTTAGAATAGTAGTAGCTAGCACAGAAGAGAGATCAGAGAGTTTTTTATTTGTGTGAGAGAGAGAGTTGAAAGATCAGTTCGTGTCTTTTAAAAAAAATAAGAGGCCGGGGTATATATAGATTTTAAAATAGTAGTAAATAAGGTGCAAACCAAAGTCAGGCAGTAATCAAAGGGATCTCAGTCAATCAGTTTAAGTACTTCCTCTAATTAAGGGGTTAACTTTCAAACGGTAAGAACAGGTAACCAATAAGGAATCAAATCAACATATGATTGGAACATAACAAGTAAGGAAATACTTCAAAATAGTGTAAGTATATAGCTGATAATTAGGCTAGGTTCATAGAGTCCTAATTAAGGAACAAATGTTGAGAATCAGTTGACAACATAATTAACCAAAAATAAGGCAAGAGAATATTTTAAAGATTGAAACCAGTCGAGAATAAAGGGTACCAATCACAGGGAATCTGGGATTCCGTTAGAAGGCAATATTAACCAAAGGAAAGTATTGCAACTGAACGGAGCAAACATAGCATAAGCAAGAATAGGCAAAGTAGGGTAAGAGAATCACATGAATCAGGGACTTAAGTTAGAACAAAGTAAAGTGATTAAAGGAAATAACGGAGTAAATATGATACGAATAAAGGACACAAAGATCAGAAACCCTAATGAACAAAATATGGTAAAGTCACAAAAAAGCTCAGAACATTTGTGGGAAACATGTACACATACAGATTAAACAAACAAAATCATCAAAACAGACTTAGAATCCTAAGATTAAGGCAAAGCCACTTAGGGTTTCCAACATAGTAAGTCTGATGAAGGAAAAACACAAATAAATCGTGCAAACATAGTAGAAATTATATAATAATACTTAAAATCAGAAAGAAAATCATTCTTTTTTCAGAAAGGCGTTAAGAAACCCTAGCTTGAAGATTAAGAGTCATTTTTAAAAAAAACTCGGCATCTTTAAAGAAAATAGCAAAAATAACTCGGAATACATCCAGATCTATCATAGATCTTAAGAAATCGAGAGCCAACAGTTAGGGTTTCAGTGAGATAACCCAAAAAGAGAGAAAATCGGCTCAGAAACCATAGGTTTTAGCCGGAGATGGGAAGATCTTACTCGGACAGACCAAGGGTGGCCTGAGAAGGCATGAACAATCATGGGGTGGGGTGAACCGCTTTAGGATCTCCTAAGGACCTCGAGACAATGATACCCGGTGTAGGAGGGAGCCATGAAGCTAAGAGGAGTGAGGACCCATGGTTTCCGGCAAGAGAGGTAACCTGAGAAGACGAGCCATCTTCATCGGAGAAGAAGAGAATGGAAGTCTCTGGAAGAGACTCGAGAGAGAGAGAGATGGACGTAGAGAGACCGATTGAGAGAGAATGGAGGGGGGAAATGAAATGAGGGGGGGAGGGTAGCCATTAGGGTTTAATTAAGGTAATAGAAATCTGGGTCGTTGATCTATTTTGATCAACGACTCAGATTGTTTTGGGCTAGTTTAATTGGGTGGGTTTGGGTTTAATTGGGGGATGGAATTTAAATAAAATGTGGCTAACTGTTAAATACTCAATTAAAATGTTAAATGCTCGATTAAAATTAGTTAAAAAAAACTAATAATCATAAGAATGAAATTGGTGATTAAGAAATAAAAAAAAAAAATGGTTAATCAGTATTTAAAAATATAAATGACCAATTATTGGATAGAAATTACATAAAAATATATGGTTAGGCTATAATTGCAAAATTATTGCAATTATAGCCCGAAGGTGCCAATTTGACCGATTGTGAAATAATTTGATCTTAACAAGGCAAAAAATAATGTATTAAATCAAGAGATGTCTTTGAAATCATTTGTAATGCAATTTATAATTAATTATTAGAGATAAAAATACTGGATAAATTAGAAATAAATTTATAAAAATATGAGAAAATTATGAAAAAATACCAATTGTTATGGAACTTGATTTTGAAGGTATATAAGCAAATTTAAAAATAATTTGAGGAAAAATTGGGTATCGACAACTGCCCCTCTTTACCCGGGAAGGATGGAAGAGTTGTCGGGTAAAGATATGATGGTCAATTTGACCGAGTGGAAATAGCTTGAAAGGTTCGGGCCGCAACCTGATTTCTGGGCTGCCTACATATCCCTGATTTTACAAGAATCAGATCGTATGTAGTTTAGGATCCACCGGTGAGGTATACTGATGAAGTTTAATAAGGATGGACACAAAGTGCAAGGTTGGGTGAACAAGCGGCTTACGGGGTAGTTAGGAGAACTGGGGAGGAACCGCATCTGCCATGATGGCTGTTGCTTGCCGGGTTACCTGGAAACGAGTAATACAAACATATCGTGCGTAATTTAAACATGGTGCAAATTCCCGTTGGACTATGAATGCTGTCTTTGGACAGTTAAGGATGACATCTTTAGACCATGATGTCCTGGGCCATGAATTTCTTGATGCAGGATTCGTAGGCCATGAAATGACGTTCTCGGGCCATGGAGATGGTGCCTCCGAACCATGATGCCTTTGAATAATGATATGCAAACTGATAAAGGAGATCCTCAGGCCATGACATGGTGTTCTCGGGCCATGAAAATGGTGCCTCCGAATGATGACGTCTTTGGATAAGTTGGCGATATTTCAGCCCATAAAGATGCAATAGTATGATGCTGACAAGGCAGAGCTTAGTCTTGCGAATAAAAGGGGCAAAGCTTAGCCCAAAAAGGAAAGCGCAGTAAATAATACTAGAGGCATTGGCTGATTTTTGAGAAGTAAATGGAGGTAGCGTTTAACCTCGGAAGGTAGAAAGGTAGCCTTATGCAATATGCGAATGCAGATGGAGACAACGTTTAGTCTCGGAAGGAAGAAAGGTAGCCTTATGCAATATGCGAATGCAGATGGAGGTAGCGTTTAGTCTCGGAAGGCAGAAAGGTAGACTTATGCAATATGCGAGTGTAGATGGAGACATCGTTTAGTCTCGGAAGGCAGAAAGGTAGCCTTATGCAATATGCGAATGCAATGGAGACATCGTTTAGTCTCGGAAGACAGAAATGTAGCCTTATGCAATATTTAAGGAAGGATAACATAAATTATTAGCTGGTGTTAAATTGCGGTAGAGCATTGTGATAATGAAGCATTGTTTGTGCTACTAATAAGTGTTGGCATGACGAGTTTGAGGAACGATGTTTGTCCTTTGAGCGGATAATATATTTCAGGGATTTTTGCAATTTTGTGCCTGCATCCAAAGAAAGATCGTGAGTTTTGTAAAGGGGAAAGGTTAGTTCGCATTCCTGCTGGCTCTGCTTGGATCATTTGCTTGATCATGATGATATTATCTGTGTCATTGGGGTAGCATTTGCTAAACAAGATGCTTCAGAAAAATAAATATGCATGATTTTGTAATATATAATCTAAAATGTTTTTTATATGAACCGACGACATGACACGGCTTGAGACATTGCGACCTCTTCTGCTGCGGAATTTTGAGGGTCCTCCTCAAAATTCTGCCCCAGTTTGCTGGGTGGATGCCTCTGACTGTTGCTCGTGCGACGATTGGCTGAACTTGCTTTTCAAAATTTTGAGGGTCCTCCTCAAAATTCTGCCCTAGTTGGCTGGGTGAATGCTTGTGGACTGCTAGTCGCTTCGGAATTTTGAGGGTCCTCCTCAAAATTCTGCCCTAGTTTCTAATTGCAGGGAAAAATAGATTTTTATTGAATTGTGACCGAACCCATAGGGCTGCCTACGTATCCCCTCTTAAACGGGAATTAAGTCAGGCGTAGTTCAAATTACATCATTTGCGGAAACATAAACAATTACACATAGTAGCTCTTGAATGCATCTGAATTGATTGTTTTCGGCCAAACTTCTCCGTCCATTTCTGCAAGTATGAGTGTTCCTCCTGTCAGCACTCTATGAACCATGTACGAACCTTGCCAGTTGGGAGAGAACTTCCCCTTGGCTTCATCTTGTTGCGGAAAGATTTTCTTTAACACCAGCTGCCCTGGTGTGAATCGTCTCGGCTTGATTTTCTTGTTGAAGGCCCTGGCCATTCTGTTCTGATATAGTTGACCATGACATACTGCATTCATTCTCTTCCCGTCTATGGGGCTAGTTGCTCATAATGGCTTCTTACCCACTCTGTATCGCTAAGCTCAGCTTCCTGTATAATTCTTAGAGATGGAATCTCCACTTCGGCAGGATTTACAGCCTATGTACCATAAACTAGCATATAGGGAGTTGCCCCTATTGATGTGCGGACAGTCGTGCGGTATCCCAATAAAGCGAATGATAACTTTTCATGCCACTGCTTGTGCCTTTCTATCATCTTCCTTAGTATCTTCTTGATGTTTTCTTTAGCAGCCTCTACGGCTCCATTCATCTGAGGTCTGTATGCTGTGGAATTCTTGTGTTTGATCTTGAAAGTTTCACACATAGCTTTCATCAAGTCACTGTTTAGATTAGAACCATTGTCGGTGATGAATGACTCTGGAACTATGAACCGACAAATAATGCGGTCGCGGACAAAGTCGGCCATGACTTTCTTAGTAACTGCTTTGTAGGAGGATGTTCGACCCATTTAGTGAATTAGTCAATGGCGACCAAAATGAACCTGTGGCCATTGGAAGCGGCAGGCTCGATTGGTCCAATAACGTCCATTCCCCAAGCGGCGAACGGCCATGGTGAGCTGGTTGCATTGAGCTCACTTGGAGGCACCTTTATCATATCCCTATGTATCTGGCAGCGGTGGCAGTTCCAAACATACTGGATGCAGTCCGTTTCCATACTCATCCAAAAGTAACCAGCTCGGAGTATCTTCTTTGCTAGAACAAAATCGTTCATATGTGGGCCACATGTCCCAACATGAATTTCTTCCAGCAATTTTGATGCTTCTTTTGCGTCAACACACCTTAATAACCCCAAGTTGGGAGTCCTCCTATACAGGATCCCTCCGCTGTGGAAGAAATTGTTGGACAATCTCCGAAGTGGGCATTTCTAAGTGGAATTTTCAAGCTCGGGGTATTCTCCTTTTGCCAAGTACTCATCGATGTCATGAAACCAAGGATTTCCGTTTGTTTCTTCTTCGATATAGGCACAGTAAGCTGGATGATTATGGATCTTTATGGGAATAGGGTCAATGAAATTCTTGTCCATATGTTGGATCATTGAGGACAAAGTAGCTAATGCGTCGGCGAACTCATTTTGGATTCTGGGGACGTGCTGGAACTCTATCTTTGTGAACCTCTTTCTCAATTCCTGTACGTGGTGCAGATACGACAGTATCTTGGAATTCTTTGTTGCCCATTCTCCTTGTACCTGATGTACCAATAAGTCTGAATCACCGATCACTTATAGTTCCTGGATGTTCATGTCAATGGCCATATTAAGCCCCAAGAGGCAGGCTTCATATTTGGCCATATTGTTGGTGCAAGGGAATATGAGTTTGGCGGATATCGGATAATTCTTCCGGTCTCTGATACAAGGACTGATCCAATCCCAACTCCCTTCATGTTTGCCGAACATGCTCCAAACATCATAGGATTCTGCAACGTCTTCTCCTATGAATGATACCTCCTCATCAGGAAAATATGTTTTCAGTGGTTCGTATCCTCCGTCTACGGGATTCTAAGCAAGTTGGTTTGCAAGAGCTTGTCCTTTAACTGCCTTTTGAGTCATGTAAACAATGTCGAATTCGCTCAGCAGGATTTGTCACTTGGCTAGCTTGCCAGTGGGCATGGGCTTCTGAAAGATGCACTTTAATGGATCCATCCTTGATATGAGATATGTTGTGTAGGCACAGAGGTAATGCCTCAGCTTTTGGGCGACCCAAGTTAGAGCACAACATGTACGCTCTAATAGCGAATATCGGGCCTCATATGGAGTGAACTTCTTGCTTAGGTAATAAATAGATTGTTCCTTCCTTCCTGTTTCATCGTGTCCCCAGAACGCAGCCGAAAGATCCATCTAACACTGCAAGATAGAGTAACAAAGGTTTATCTGGCTCGGGCGGTACTAGGACTGGCGGTGTTGACAAATATTCCTTGATTCTGTCGAAAGCCTTTTGACAATCGTCGGTTCACTGGGTCGTAGCTTCCTTCTTTAGCATCTTAAATATTGGTTCACAGATGATTGTAGACTGTGCTATAGACCGCCCGATGTAATTAAGCCTCCCCAATAAACTCATCACATCTTTCTTGTTCCTTGGTGGTCGTAGCTCTTGAATGGCTTTGACCTTTGACGGATCCAATTCTATTCCCCGACGGCTTACACTAAATCCCAGCAACTTCCCAGCAGGAACCCCGAATGCACACTTCACGGTGTTTAGTTTCAGATTGTATTTTCACAAGCTATTGAATAATTTCCCCAAATTATCCATGTGATCAGCAGATTTCTTTGATTTGATAATGACATCATCCACGTACACCTCGATCTCCTTGTGAATCATGTCATGGAATATGGTGGTCATGGCCCTCATGTAGGTGGCCCCTGCATTTTTTAAGCCGAATGGCATCATCTTGTAACAATACATTCCCCATGGCGTGATGAACGCCTTTTCCTCAACATCTTCCTCATCCATCCAAATCTGGTGGTAACCAGCGAAACAATCCACGAAGGACTGCAATTCATGCTTGGCGCAGTTATCAATCAGAATGTGTATATTTGTCAAGGGGAAGTCATCTTTCAGACTGGCCCGGTTGAGATCCCGGTAGTCGGCGCAGACTCTGACCTTCTCGTCCTTCTTTGGCACAGGTACAATGTTGGCTAACCATATCGGGTACTCCACTACCCGAAGAACTTTGGCGTTGATCTTCTTGGTAACTTCTTCTTTGATCTTCAAACTCATGTCGGGTTTGAACTTTCCGAGCTTTTGTTTCACCGGTGGACACATTGGATTGGTTGGCAGTTTGTGAGCCACAGTAGACGTACTTAGACCAGTCATGTCATCATACGACCATGCAAATACGTCCTCATACTCTCTTAGAAACTCTGTGTATTTTTTCTTTTCTAACGGTGACAAATGAATGCTGATGCGAGTCTCCTTGAAGTTTTTTGAATCCCCTAGGTTGTTAACTTTGGTCTCATCCAGGTTGGACTTAGGTCTGTTCTCAAAGTTCTCAACTTCTTTGAAAATCTCGTCAGGTATGTCGTCTTCATCTGAATCAATGCCCGTTTTCTGCGTTGTCTCGTTGCATGTAACAGTCATCGGTTCATCAAGACAAGTATAATAATGCTGTACAAATAAAATAATGATAGAAAAAAATATCAATAAATATCGGATTAGTAAGCGAAATTTAGAAGATGCTTTGATAGGTTGAATAATTGTTTTGAACATTGAAGATCTTTATTGCAGGAAAAGGAAAATCATTTAGTAAATAAAATAGTAAATAATACTTGTTTTAGCCTTACTACCCTGAGTCTCGTCGGGCTTTGGTTGTCTTGATAGACCAGTTCTTGAGATATGTCCCCTTTATTACAGTCTGTATGGAATGGCCTTCCTCCCCCCCCCTCGAGAACAACACAAAAATCTATATTTTCATCCTCTAGGAACAAACTCCTCATTGCTTCAAGTGCTTCTTCCTGGTCTGAACTGTAAATAATGTCGACCTGCTTGAAAGTCTACTCAAGATGAGGTATCAGCTGCTCCAAAGAGTAATAGGGACCGCGCCAAGGTGGCGATCAGTCGTTGAATTCCTGCCAAGTTACTCATACCCCAGACCGAAAGTGGTGCCATGTTCCTTGAGCTTTATGGGCTTCGTGATCCCTTGGAGGTTCTTACCCAGCCCTTCGCCTGGCTCATATCCTCTCCAGTTCAGGATGCTCTCAATCTTGCTGTCCCACCACTTGTCCTTGTCGATAGCATTGACCCGTTCAAAGTGGTGGTAAGCTCCTCCGCCTATCTTCCTTTTTCCGTTAATCACCGGAATAGTTTGACGACTATAAATGGGGTTGCTACCGTCACCATGAATAGTCACCTCTTGGTCGTTCCACTCGAATTTTACCGCCTGATGTAGCGTTGATGCCACGGCCCCAGCAACATGAATCCAGGGTCGTCCTAACAACAGATTGTAGGATGCTGGCACATCTATCACCTGGAAATCCACTTCGAACGAAGTTGGTCCCATCTGCAGACATAGACTAATCTCCCCCATGGTGGACCTGTGAGAACCCTTGAAGGCTTTCACATTGATCGCCCCATCCCTTATCTCATGTATCCCTTTACCCAATTTATTGAGTGTTATCAACGAATATATGTTAAGACTGGAACCTCCATCGATCAAGATTCTTGTGATGAAATGATCTTTGCATTGCACGGTGATGTGCCCCAATCCTTCAGGTGGTAGCTCGTCCTCATGAAAAGTCATTTTATGACTCTCCAGTACCTGGCCTACCATATTGGCCATTTCCCCACTAGTGATGTTGTTTGGCACATATGCTTCACTCAACACTTTCAACAAAGCATTTCTGTGTGTTTCAAAATTCTGCAGCAGAGAGAGGATGGATATCTGTGCCGGTGTCTTGTTTAGCTAGCCGATGAATGAATAATCCTTAGCCTGTACCTTTCTCCAAAGGTCATCGGGACCTGTTTCGATAAGGGGAGGCCGGTTGGCAGCCTGCTTGCTTGACTCAGCCAGATGCTCAGGGGGTGTAGACCCTACCAGTTCTCATCATGCCTTGTGCTGTGACATCTTCCTCAGACCTGACCTTGACTTTCCTTCTCGCCTCAGTTGTGTAGTTCCAAGGGATAGCATTTGAATAGAAGGGTGGCGTGGTTGACATTGCCACCGGAGTTGGTGCATCCATCCTTACTTCAAACGGAATATGTGTTCGGGGTGGCAAGACTATGACCTCGAATGATGCCGGTGCATTTGTTGGAGATACAAAATCAACTTCAATTGGCACTGGTGACTTTGCAGGTGGCGCTGCTTCAAACTCAAACGGTATAGACATATTCACTTCAGCGTCCTCAGATGGTTGAATCTGGACTATGATCGGTTTGAGAGTGACTGCGGGTTTTTTTGGGTCATCGCCTTTTGCGATCAACCCGATTGACCCCTCGGGATCCCAATCATCTTCTATTTCAATCACATGGATACCTCTACCCTTATGGCCTGGCAGAGGATTGTCGCGGACGTTTGGAGCAGGGTCTTTTGCCACAATAATCTTGTTGTCAATGAGAGCCTATATTTTGTCCTTCAGATAGCGGCATTCTTCGATGGTGTGTCCTTTCATGCCGGAATGGTATGCACATGTTTGTTTGGGTTAACCTACTGAGAATGGTTCTCAGGGGTGGCAACAGGGATTTGTGTGACATAACCAGCGACTTTGAGCTTCTCAAACAACTGGTCAATGGGCTCGGCTATGGCGGTGTATTGCTTTGGAGGGAGACGATCAAAATTTGGACGCGTTCTAGGGATGTTTTGGCGTGCAGGGGGTGATTGGTAATGAGATAGCTGGGAATTATAAGTGTGGTAGACAGGAGCGGGTTGTGAATATCTGGGCGAAGCAGGTTGATACATGGGCGGTGGAGCTTGGTAGGAAGGTGGTGGAGCTTGGTAATTTGGTGAGGGTGCTTGGTAATAAGGGGTTGGATGGTATGTGAGTGGTGGTGTTGGATAGGTTTGGTATTTGAGTGGGGGCTTGGCTCTTTGTGCAACCATTGCGGCTCCCACGTCTCTCTTCTTAGACACACCACCGGACTGTAGAGCCTTGTTAGTGGCATGTAAGACTTCAAAATTTGTAACCATACCGCTTTTAATACCTTCTTCAATCAGCTCACCTAATTTGATGATGTCAGAGAACTTGTGGCCTTAAACCATCATTAACTGTTCATAATACTGCGGGTCCTGAGCCCGGACAAAGAACTTGTTCATCTGTTCTTCCTCTAGAGCAGGTCTAACTTTAGCGGCTTCGCACCTCCAGCGAGTAGCATACTCGTGAAAGGTTTCTGTAGGTTTCTTCTTCAAATTTTGAATGTAGAACACATCTGGTGCATTCTATGTGTTGAATCTAAACCTATCCATAAAATCAAACTCCATGCTTACCAGTTTGACCATTTCTTGGGGTCTTGGCTGATGTACCAAGACAATGCGTCTCCCTTCAAACTCCTCATGAACAACTTCATGCTGATTCTTTCATCCTTTGCCACACCAACCAATTTGTCGCAATAGGTCCTCAGATGGACTCTCAGATCACCAGTACCGTCAAATATGTCAAACTTTGGATGTTTGTACCCCTCGGGCAGTTTGGCATCAGGTTGGATATAAAGGTCTTTATAATTCAGCCCTTCAATCCCCTTGGTTCCTTCAACACGTTGGACTCAGCTGGTCAGTTTCCTAAGCTCTTCGGCCAGGTTCCTGATAAGTAAATCCTTTTTGTCAGACTCGGACGCCTGTGGGATAGGCGAAGTGGAGTGGGTCATGGTTTCCACATAAATGGGATTATTATAGGTGTTGAATTGGTCCATTGTGGGGTTTTGAGGTTCTGGGATGAGTAGTGGAGTGTTATTTGAGAAGCATTGCACTACATTGGGAGAGTTTGGTTCTTTAGGGGAGTGGTGTGATGGTGAGGTGCGGGATGATTTTACTGTCTTGGGATATTTTGTGGAGGTGCCGGGTTTTGAGCATTTGGAAGGTTTGCATCGGGGACGTTGAGGGAAAATGACAAATTGGCCAGATTCCGGACTTGATCGAGTTCTTCCTGAAACTTCAGCAATTTCTGTTCAAGTGGTGACATGTTCTCATGCAGGACCTGAATACCTCGGCCATCAGTGGCCTCTACCCATTCAATCATATTCTTATTTCTGGTGCCGCTGGACTCTTCCATCTTACTTTTGCCTTTGTCTTTGCCCTTAGGAGGACTAGGAGGAGGAGTAGGTGGAGGGCCCTTGGATCTGGTGCGATAGGCTGATGATGCCAGAATGCACGAACTAACCTTTGGGGAGGGGAGTAAAAAAAATAAAAACAAAAGGTAACCAAGTCAGTGAGGATCATGAAAAGAATATTGCGGTATTTAAACACATAATGCAGAAATGTAAAACGCGTCCTAAGTTGGGAACCTCTTTCTGCCCGAGGTAGGCCTAGCGACAAATTGATTTGGAGAACTTAAAATGCTAAATGCCTCATTTTATTGATAAGAAAAATAGACAAATACCAAAACGATAAACGAAAAAAATAAAGTCACTAATGGTTGTTGGCCTTATTACATTGATAGAAAAATAAAGACACTCCTATCTACTTGTTCCCAGAAGGACCTTCCCCAGACTCGGCATTCTTGCTTTCCTTGTACAGTTTTCCCAGCTCGCGAAGTCCCAACAACAGGTAGGTTCTGTCTAGGTATCCCCCTGCAGCTCCCTCAGTGTTTTGACAATCTTCAATTCTTTTGATGAAATTTTCTTCCAGCTCGACTATACCTCGTTCCAAGTACCCCAGCCTCTTGTTGGCGTTGATAGCCATGTCTTTACATTCCTCGATCAGTTTTTTGTTGGACTCATGTATCTTGTAGTGGTCATCCTCACTTTCCCGGATCCTTTTGCGCAGTTGGTTGTATTTGACTTGTGCCTCGGCCCTTTCATCTATAACCCTGTGACCTCGGACGTACCCCGGCTTGCTCTGACCACCCAGATCCTCTTCTAACCAACCAAGATAGAAAGGGGTACAACCGGCATGATACCTGTCTGGCTCAATGGTGTCTTTCTCAAGTATAACCTTGCCGTGCCACTGGTGCTGAGCTTGGCACTTATGAGGACTGTCATTAATTTTAAAGTCAGCTCGGAGATGGCTCATCTTCTCGACCCTAGGGATGACTTGCTTCCTTCCTTCTTGCCTTATAACTCGAAGAGAGACGTAAGGGTATGTCCCCCTTAGACCAATCAATATCAGAAATGATGCGTCTCGGGATCGAATGATGAACTCATCCGTTACAAACCATTCAAAAATCCATTGAACCTGTTCTTCAGTCAAGTTATCAAAAATCTCAACCTATCCCTCAAAATTTTCAGGCTGAGCGAACATGTCAGGGATATAATTCATTCGCTTTGGGTGATGGAAAGCGATGTGGTCATCCCACATTCTGCGGTGAATGTCCTGTCGATATTCGCCTTTTTGGAGATGTTCCATGAGCCAGACTTGAAATAATAAATTGCAACCTTCGAAATGATTTGCTCCTTGTTGACACCTTTCTAAGGCTCGATATATGTCTGCAACGATCATGGGCACAACGCTGAAATCTTGCCCATTTACCCCTTCCATTACGGTCTTAGTCACCATGGCTAGCCTGGTTTGGATCCTTTCCTTCTTCATTAGGAACACGATTAAACTCAAAAAGCAAACCATAAACACGAACACTCGATGATGGACGTGTCCTAGGGAGGTGATAGAAAACTCATCATGGTAGGTACGGTATGATTTACTGTAGCCATACCTTTCGTACAAGTAGTCAAAAACAATGTACGAATCCTCCAAACATACCAATTCCGTGTCTTTTTTCAGACCCATCATTTTGAGGAAACTTTTGCCTGTGTGGTTCTAAGGCATCAATAACCCTGGAGTTTCCTATACTAGGTTAGCCAGCCCTCCTATCTCTTCTATCAAAGGCGCCATTTCAATGTTCCCAAAGCGAAACACGGACCTTTCACGATCCCAAAACAGGGTAGCAGCCTCTATTATCATTTTGTTAGGCTGGATTTCCAGGATAGATGGTAGGTTACCCAAGTGTTTCCTGACGATAGCTTTGTCGCTAGAGTGCAGATCCTCCCACAAACTCAACAGTCTTGGGTAGATATTGGAGACCATGCCGAATCTGGGGACTTCGTGCCTCATTTTTTCTGCAAAGCAATAAATTTAGGTTCTTACCCCCACCGGAATCGACTATTTATCGTCAATAATTAGCAGGAAGAATTTAGTTCTCCAAATAAATGCACAGAATGTGAGGGCGTCCGTTTGGGTTTAGGGAAACTCGATGGACTTTTGGATAAGACTATCTTAAAGCTTATCGTGCGGACGACACTTTAGCTTGACTAGGTTTGACCATGATGCATGCAATAGTGCAACAAAGTAAGGTTTATATGAGGTTTTAGACTGTAACCCTTGAGCGGACAACTCAAGGGGGAAAGGTACGGAACCGTCGACTGCACCGCTGATCGACTAGTTTTACCACAAATAAGACTTTCCAAATTTAGTAGGTGATAATATAGGAAGGGCGACCCCGCTCATCAAGCGTTGCTATAGTATTTTGTTTGGCACGAGTGGAGTATGAATGTTGAGCATGATTTATGCAATAATAAGTATTAAAACAAGTTGTCACGTATTTGCACATTAAAGAAAGGGGTAAAAATGGTAGTAATGATTTAAAGAAGTTACAAAAGAAACAAAGAGACATGTCAATTTTGTGTTTGAATAAAAGTAAATACCCGAAGTAAACAATTAATTGCGTGTAAAGGGAATAGGAAAGGGTGCAAGTATTTAAAATAAAGGCACAAATTCACGAAACAATTTGAAATGGTAAAAGCCTGGATATCCCCAGCAGAGTCGCCATGCTGTCGCACCCCCTTTTTCCTCGCGGAGATCGGGTTTATGATATTGGTTGGGACAACTCGTTCCTTTTGGGAAGGGGTTTGCATATTTTGAAGAGTCTCCACCTAGCGATTAACGGTGCGTTAGGGCACCTAAGGGGTTCAATTATAACTACGTTGCTAACCAGAGATTTGGGCAAGTGCTTGAAATTATCCTAAGGGGAAGTTGTTAGGAACCCCTCAGGATCCACAAGTGTGGTTCCCGGCCAAATGATTTCGTGAATTTGTACAACTAGCAAATAACAAGTAAAGGCTCAATAAGAGGGGATTTAAGTTTTAAGCATGTAGATGTTTAGAAAACAGTAAAAAAAAACCTTTTGAAAAGGAATACGAGCTAGCATATAAAATTGTCCTAGGTCTATAATAATATGGATCATATCAATGTAATACCCGGTAATCACTCCTCGAAGAGGGGCTACACATGGTATTAGCGCACTGGTCATCATATCCATATTCTACCCTTCCCACCCCGTAAGGTTATTAAAACGAGTGTTGGTCTCGACCTCTATTGCATGCTGTTACCCGTCCCCTCCTATCAGTCCCGGAGGAAATTAGGACTCCTATCCTAAAAGGAGGTGCTAGGCAGACCCTCAGGTTTTAAAGGTAAAATTCTAAGGCGACAGACAACAAAACAAGTAAGACTGCAGATAAAGGAATGCATTGAAAACAGATAAAGGCTCAAATATTCCTCCACACATAGTACACATGAGCAGCATGTCTCATACACAATTAAGGTCCATATAATTTAGAATCCTAAAGCATGGTATCTAGGTGATAGAAAGATTATTGCATAACTCAGAGAGGAAGTCTTAATAAGGCTTGCCTACTAGTTTAAACCATGCTGTCAGTTAAACACGATCACAAAGACAGTTTTGATTTTTGTTTTTTTGAGTTAATTACCTAAGGCTTGCCTAGGTGCAGCATAACATGCAACAATTATTCAGATTGGTTAATGACTCTAAGTTGTTATAGCTAATGACATGTGATTCTAGGTGTGAATATGTACATAGACTAATTACCAGTTGCTCAGAACAGAGGACTGTTCTGTGTTTAGACTAAATGCACTTAAATAGATACGATCCTATAGCATGATATCTAATGCAGCATGATGCGTAATAACTTAAACAAAACTTCTAAATGCACATAGAATCATAGCATTATGCCAATTTCAGGAATAGCATAGGTGACAGATTTTTAATGGTTGTTCACCTAGAACAGGATCTCTACGTGTATAGCATGATGAGGCGCGATTATAGCTTATTTATCCTAAGACAGTACTTCTAATGAAATTTCAGAACATGGGCAGAATCACCTAATAGCAACTTATTTTATTGTAATTCTTTATCCTATAGGCAGAATTTCTAAGCGTGGAGATGTCGAATACACATAAATCCTAAGTAGCATGATATCTAGTGCATGTCATGGTGTAGCTAAACATGGCTGCTATTGCGCATAGAGAAAATCAACCTAGAATCATGGTTTCTACCCTTAGTTATACTATAGCATGCATATCACCCATCCATTTTTCACTATCCGACCCCATAATTGTTTACAAATAATTATTACAGGCCATTGGATACGAACTACACAAGTGCAATAGAAGGAAAATAAGAAGTTAACTATATGGAGCCTACATAATAGGCTCAAGTCTCCAAGTCCTCAATGCCAGGTATTATTTCACAACCTTCTCATAATTCGGGTGTGTCAGAGTTCCCTAAGGACCTCAAGGGCTCCCGGACAGTGCTCACACCCAGATTTCATAGCCAAAATAGAGTACGTGCAGTGCGGAATGGCCAACCTTTGTGTGTCAAAGTTCAGAGGGAGCTCAAGGTCCCAAGGCAATGATCACACAGACAGGGCAGAACCTAGATTTCTAAGAGTATATGTGAGAGTGCTTTTTTAAAAAGGGGTTAAGTAAGAAAATAGTTTTGAGAAAAGGTAAGTAAGAAAAATAGTTTTGGAGAGGGAAACTTGATTGGAACAAAAGTTCAACATCACACAAAGGACCAGGGATAGTCCAACAATCACAAACAGGGGTAATGGGATTTGAGGGACAAAAATAGAGCATGTAAGGGCAAACATGTAGCAGGCAGAAACACATATATAAGCATGCATAGAAACATTCTAAGGGTTCAGAGGATCAGGGATACAGTAAAGTACTGGATTATATTAACATATCAACACTAAACAAATAAGACCATGATCACTAATGTACCAATCATAGGCATGGGGATTCAAACAAGAAACAGAAACATGTTGGTCATTAACAAGTAAAGCATAAACTTAACAGGCAGAGGGGAGTTTAGGATCCTAGATACATGTTGAATAATAAGTAAAAACAAATTAGAAACACACTGAATTACCACAGTAATAGAAACATGTTGGTTTGAGAACTGAAATCTGAATTAGAACATACCCGTGAAGTGAAGAAAGCAGTAACACAAATAGGAAGTAGGAGATGTAAAATAGTTAGCCTTCGCTTGTAGTCAGATAACTTAGAATTGTAGTAGCTAGCACAGAAGAGAGAGAAGAGAGATTCTTATTTGTGTGTGAGAGAGAGAGAGAGAGTTGAAAGATCAGTTCGTGTCTTTTTAAAAAAATAAGAGGCCGGGGTCTATATAGCTTTTAAAATAGTAGTAAATAAGGTGCAAACCAAAGTCAGGCAGTAATCAAAGGGATCAGAGTCAATCAGTTTAAGTACTTCCTCTAATTAAGGGGTTAACTTTCAAACGGTAAGAACAAGTAACCAATAAGGAAGCAAATCAACATATGATTGGAACATAACAAGTAAGGAAATACTTCAAAATAGTGTAAGTATAGAGCTGGTAATTAGGCTAGGTTCATAGAGTCCTAATTAAGGAAACAAATGTTGAGAATCAGTTGACAGCATAATTAACCAAAAATAAGGCAAGAGAATATTTTAAAGATTGAAACCAGTCGAGAATAAAGGGTACCAATCACAGGGAATCTTGGATTCCGTTAGAAGGAAATATTAACCAAAGGAAAGTATTGCAACTGAACGGAGCAAACATAGCATAAGCAAGAATAGGCAAAGTAGGGTAAGAGAATCACATGAATCAGAGACTTAAGTTAGAACAAAGTAAAGTGATTAAAGGAAATAACGGAGTAAACATGATACGAATAGAGGACACAAAGATCATAAACTCTAATGAACAAAATATGGTAAAGTCACAAAAAAGCTCAGAACATTTGTGGGAAACATGTACACATACAGATTAAACAAACAAAATCATCAAAACAGACTCATAATCCTAAGATTAAGGCAAAGCCAGTTAGGGTTTCCAACATAGTAAGTCTGATGAAGGAAAAACACAAATAAATTGTGCAAACATAGTAGAAATTATAGAATAATACTTAAAATCAGAAAGAAAATAGCAAAAATAACTCGGAATACATCCAGATCTGTCATAGATCTTAAGAAATCGAGAGCCAACAGTTAGGGTTTCAGTGAGATAACCCAAAAAGAGAGAAAATCGGCTCAGAAACCATAGGTTTTGGCCGGAGATGGGAAGATCTTACTTGGACAGACCAAGGGTGGCCTGAGAAGGCATGAACAATCATGGGGTGGGGTGAACCGCTTCAGGATCTCCTAAGGACCTCCAGACAATGATACCCGGTGTAGGAGGGATCCATGAAGCTAAGAGGAGTGAGGACCCATGGTTTCTAGCGAGAGAGTTAGCCGGAAAAGACGAGCAATCTTCATCGGAGAAGAAGTGATTGGAAGTCTCTAGAAGAGACTCGAGAGAGAGAGAGAGATGGAGGTAGAGAGACCGGTTGAGAGAGAATGAGAGGGGGGAAATGAAATTGGGGGGGGGGTAGTCAAAAGGGTTTAATTAAGGTAATAGAAATCTGGGGCGTTGATCTATTTTATCAACGACTCAGATTGGTTTGGGGTTGGGCCGGATATGGTATGGTCTAGGCTGGGGTGTTTTAGGCTAGTTTAATTGGGTGGGTTTGGGTTTAATTGGGGGATGGAATTTAAATGAAATGTGGCTAACTGTTAAATACTCAATTAAAATGTTAAATGCTCGATTAAAGTTTGTTAAAATAACTAATAATCAGAAGAATGAAATTGGTGATTAAGAAATAAAAAAATGGTTAATCAGTATTTAAAAAATATAAATGACCAATTATTGGATAGAAATAACATAAAAATATATGGTTAGGCTATAATCGCAAAATTATTGCGATTATAGCTAAAAGGTGCCAATTTGACGGATTGTAAAATAATTTGATCTTAACAAGCCCAAAAATAATGTATTAAGTCAAGAGATGTCTTTGAAATCATTTGTAATTCAATTTACAATTAATTATTAGAGATACAAATACTGGATAAATTAGAAATAAATTTACATTCATGGGTCATGTTATCTCTGGAGAAGGGATTAGGGTCGAATCTCAAAAGATTTCAGCGGTAATGGATTGGCCTAGACCTACACTCCAATAGAGATTCGCAGTTTCTTGGGTCTGGCCGGGTATTATAGGAGGTTCGTGGAGGGGTTCTCCACTGTTGCGTCTCCATTGACTAAATTGACGCAGAAAAAGGTTAAGTTCCAGTGGTCCGATGCTTGTGAAAAGAGCTTCCAGGAATTAAAATCAATGTTGACTACGATGCCAGTATTGACCCTGCCAGATGGTATAGAGGGGTTTGTGGTATATTGCGATGCTTCAAGGATCGGGCTTGGGTGTGTGTTAATGCAACATGGAAAAGTTATAGCTCATGCTTCAAGGCAACTCAAGAATCATGAAAATAATTACCCAACACATGACTTAGAGCTTGCGGCGGTGATTTTTGCATTAAAACTCTGGCGGCATTATTTGTATGGGGTCCACGTAGATGTATTTACGGACCATAAGAGCCTTCACTATATCTTCAAGCAGAAGGAGTTGAATCTGAGGCATAGAAGGTGGCTTGAGTTGCTCAAAGACTACAACATCGATATTCTATATCATCCAAGGAAAGCTAATGTGGTGGTGAATGCTCTCAATCGGAAATCTATGGGTATTTTGGCTCACTTGGAGGCTTGTCAAAGGCCATTGGTCCGGGAGGTTNGAGGACTCTAAGGGGGGGGGGGGGTAATTGTGCAGAATCGGGCAGAATCATCGCTTGTGGCGAAATTCAAAGAAAAGCAATATAATGATCCATTATTGGTACAACTGAAGGAGGGGATCCATAAACACAAGATCTCAGCTTTTTCTCTTGGTATGGATGATAGTACACTGTGGTACCAAGGGCGACTATGTGTTCCAGATATCGACAGTCTACGGGAAAGAATCATGGCAGAAGCTCACACTTCTAGATATTCCGTGCACCCAGGTTCTACAAAAATGTATCATGATCTCAAAGAAGTCTATTGGTGGAATGACATGAAGAGGAGCGTGGCAGACTTTGTGGCAAGGTGTCCGAATTGTCAACAAGTGAAGGTTGAGCATCAACGTCCGGGTGGGTTGGCACAAAGCATAGAAATTCCAATGTGGAAATGGGAAATGATCAATATGGATTTTATGATGGTCTTACTGTGCACTCCGCACTAGTTTGACTCAATTTGTGTATTGTGAACCGACTCAAGAAATCAACGCACTTCTTGCCAGTTAAATCTACCGACACAGTGGAACAGTATGCTCAGTTGTATATCAAGGAAATAATCAGGTTACATGACACTCCAGTCTCAATCATTTCAGATCGTGGGGCTCAGTTCACGACCAACTTTTGGAAGAAATTTCAGCAAGGTTTGGGTACCGCAGGTAAACCTCAGCACAACATTTCATCCATAAACCGACGTGCAAGAAGAGCAGACTATTCAGACACTTGAGGACATCTTGCGTGTTTGTGTTCTTGATTTCAAAGGTAGTTGGGATGATTATTTGCCACTTATTAAGTTTTCTTAGAATAACAGCTTCCATGCTAGTATTGAGATGGAACTATTTGAGGCATTATATGGTAGGAGATGTAGATCTTCCATTGGGTGGTTCGAGATCGGGGAAGCTGAACTGATAGGTCCAGACCTTGTGCATCAGGCTATGGAAAAGGTTAAAATCATTAAGGAACGGTCGAAAACTACTCAGACTCGCCAAAAATCTTATGCGGACGTTCGTCATAGAGATTTGGAGTTCAAAGAAGAGGATTGGGTATTCTTGAAGGTGCTCCGATGAAGGGTATTATGCGATTTGGAAAGAAAGGAAAATTGAGTCTGAGGTATGTCGGGCCGTATAGAATTAGTCAAAAGATCGGTCAAGTAGCGTACAAGCTTGAACCACCACCTGAGATGTCGTTGGTGCACGCGGTATTCCATGTGTCTAAGTTGATGAAAGTAGTGGGAGATCCCTCAGCTATTGTGCCAATAGAGACCATTGAGGTTGATGAGGCATTGTCATAAGAAGAGCTTCCCGTTGCCATTCTTGATAGGCAAGTCCGGAAGTTGAGAAAGAAAGAGATTGCCTCCGTGAAAGTAGTATGGTGAAACCAGCAAGTTGAGGAGGCTACTTAGGAGGCTGAGGATGAAATGAAAAAGAAGTACCCACATTTTTTTGAATAGCCATGTAATAGTTCTATGAAGTTGTTTCCCATAAATTTTGTACCACTGGTTAAACTAATGTAAAGATATCCCTTCTTAGCTCTATGTCTCTTATGAGGCCTCGATTGGTGTTGTGTTGCGTTATGTTGTGTTGTTTGATCATATATATGTTGTCCAGATGTGTTTCGGGGGCTCTCTGACAGGTAGATAAGCCTAGATACAAAGAAAACTCTGGCAAAATTTTTAGAAAATTTAGGAGTTAAGCAAAACTTGGGGTTGATAGTATGTAGTATAACTGAAGCTGTATTAGGTGAACCTTGATCCTCATTCGAGGACGGATGATCTTAATTGGGGGGGGGGGGATGTAAGGCCCCGTAAAATTTTTGCCTAGAAACCCCGGGCTTCATGGTACCGAGGTTAGATTTATGTGTTGTAGCATAAGCTCACCGCGATTTGGACTTTTTTGGATTGAACAGTAAACTTCTGGATTTAAGAAAAATGTTCTAAAAATGTGTGCGTTTCTGCGACCCATTATGCGGCCGCATAATCACTCTGCGGACCGCATAATGGCCGCAGAGTGAAGCAGAAAATTTGGCCAATTTGAGGTTAGCTTTGCGGTCGATTATGCGATCGCATAATCACAATGCAGACCTCACTTTGGACGCATAATTTTTCTTGGGTTTCTACGGAGGGAGTTATGTGGTGCATTATGCGACCGCAAAACAAGTACGCGGACCACATACTGGTCGCATACAGGATTAGAAAATTCAAGCCCTTGAGGGCTATTTCTGCGGTCACTTTGCGGACCGCATATCCATTATGCGGTCGCATACCTGTGTCGAGGCACCCATTTTTCTTATTTTAAACCCGACCCTATTCCGATAAAACACCCCTTTTAGACTAGTTTGAGCTCACTTCAGATACTTTCTAGAGAGAGGGAGGGGGAGATCTAGAGGGAGGGCCTAATCTTCATCAAATTTTCTTTAATTATCACTTAAAGCTTTGAGGATATTCAAGTAAGGCACCAAATCCTTCATCCTAAGAGGCAAGACTTCATCACCCTGGCTCTTAATTCCAAACATAACTATAATGGGATATTAGTGAGATAATTCATGGGGATGAGGGTGAATCTATTACATGCATGTGTCCTTAAGAAATGTAGGGGAATTGTAAATCAAGGATAGAGAGGAATGGGGTATGGGTTGGGGTATTCTTCCATAAAAAAGACCATAAAACCTTAATGAGCACATGATGTTTGATAAAATTCTCAAGTGAGCTAGGATTATGATTGTTTTCCGTAATTATGGGTTCAATTAATGAACACATGATGTTTGATAAAATGCTCAAGTGAGCTAGGATTATGACCGTTTTCCCTAATTATGGGTTCAATTGTGCTACATTGCTAAAGTAGATTGATGTTGCAAATATTCCAGAACATTGTAGGGATTAAGGAAAGCTCAATTGAGGTATGTGTGGCTAAAACCCCCTCTTCTTAGAAATCGAACTCCCATGGCTCCCCTATAATTGGTGTAAGCTTTAATCTTGATTGATGTAGGAGATGACATTTCAAATGTGCTTGTGCTATAAAACCTTTATGGGTAATATGTATTCAAATACTCCCCGTTAAGCTATGTTATTACTTGGTGATGTATTGAAGTTATGGAATATTTGTTAAATTGCCAAAGTATGCGACAACCTCTATATGTTCGCTATTCATCTTTTCTCGCATGTATACTTGATATCTTCATTGAAAGGCTTGTTGATGAAATTGTTAATAATGTGAAACATGTGGAAAGAACTTGAAATATGAAATGCGGTCAAATGCTAGACATGAACTAACAATTGTGGCCACTAGCATTTAATGACTTTGAATATGAGTGTGTGAAATAAGGAATGAGATGATTGATGTGAAAGGGAAAAATGTCTAGGGTAAGACGGCCTAGACGATCGGGCCGTGATCGGACACCATGCCGCACACATGGTGGTGTGTTTTTTTAAGCAAATATACCACTCGGTAGGCTGCCTAGTGTCTAATATATAAATAAAATCCCAAAATGGTTCCAAAGCTTACAAGATGTCCGACCAAAATAGAAGTTGCATGAAGCTACTAAAAGGATAGAAAATCTAAAATCTAATGAACTAGCTATTACAAAATAATAAGCCGAGTGCTTCCTTCTCCTGTCAGTGTATGTGAATCCAATTACCAGTGGAAAACACCAAGCATCACCTATCAAGCTCTCACCAGGCGCCAGGGTATACTGTCCATAGGCTAAAATGAATTCCAAACATCTCCACCACAGAGTTGAAGCCAACATAGTCTTCCAAGTGTAGCTACTATATGATCTCCATATGAAGTGAACTGAGTGTGTCAAAGTATTAATCATGTGCTCACTCATCTAACTTAACATGTAGAAGATCTTGTCTTTAGGATGTCTTTGCAAGGAAAAATGCAGGCTTGACCTGGCTTTAGGTAGGCTTTGCAAGGCTAAAGCCAGGCTTGAGCTGGCTTTAGGCACGCTTTGCAAGGCAAAGCCAGGCTTGAGCTGTTTTTAGGAAGTCTTTGCAAGGAAAAAGGCAGGTGTGGGCTTGCTTCAGGCAGGCTTTGCAAGGCAAAATCCAGGCATGAGCTGGCTTTAAGCAGGCTTTGCAAGGAAAAAGCTAGTCTTCGTAACTGTGCCTTTTTTTTGTTCTTGTAAGCTTAGATCTTTCCATGCTAGAGCCTTTAGTATAGACATCATTCTAAACATTGCTAAAGCATCCTCAGATTGAGCATGAAATCATGCTAATACCATTGAGAAAAGATTCAACAATCTCTAGAAATACCACATGACAGGTTTAGTGTTTTCCTTAGTATTTGGCCATATCAGACTCAGGATAAATTGTACCATCCAACACATGCTTATTCAATTGTTCATGTACACTATCAAAGCACCCATAGAATGAGCATGTGACCATGCTAATACCACTGGAAGGTACCTTAATAACATATAGAATGAGACAATGAAACATGCAGGTTTGTGCAGAGTCCAATCATGTGAAGCCATCAGTCTGGGGGTTCTTCTCTTTGCTATCCTAACCCTAAGGCTAGGTGTTTGAGATTTGTCTAGATTGATCAAACTCCTCCTTACACTAGGCAGTTCATAGAACGAATGAAACTCAGATGTACCTGCAAAAGAAAACACAATGTTAGCTATAAAATCCGTCACTGAGTTGCCTTCTCAGAACACATGTTGAAAGATCGCATTGAATTTTCCCTTCATCTCTATAATTTTCTTCACATCATTTGAATTACCCAAGGAGGATCCCATATCCCTTCTATCACTTTCTTTATCACCAATGAATCAGTCTCCAATATGAGAGGGTGAAGATCATGCTCCACACAGTATTCCAATCGTCAAAGAATAGCCTTAGCTTCAACCACCACATTAGTTTTCACTCCAAGGTCTACTGCCCTTTCATACACCCCATCACCTTCATCATTCCTCATACAAACGCCTAAGGAGCTAGGACCCGTATTTCCTTTTGAGACTCCATCAATATTGCATTTGTACCAACCATGAAAAAGAAGTTGCCATGTTACTCTTGTAGTGATCAATATAGGTTTATATCCTTAAAAATATTGAATTATGTCTGGCAATAACAGTGGAATATTAGGCATCCAAGCATATCTCACCCTTTCCAGTTGATGCAATGTCATATTGATCTTATGAATCACCCTATTTGTGGATACTGCACCCCCATGTCTACCTGCATTTCTTCTCTTCTAAAGTTCCGAAGTGATGATAGCTGGTACTACTTGAAATAATGGCTTTAACTTTAGACAACATTGAGCATACCACCAACGCCTTATAACCTACTTCAATTGAATCAATGGCACAGTAATTCCAGCAGCCCCTATGAACAAGTTCCATACTTTAGAGGTAGTAGGACTTGTGACAAATATATGCTCAATAGATTCCTCTTGGGGCTGCTGACAACACCAATACCTAGACATCACCATTTGCCCCTGCCTCCTCTACATGTCATCAGTGGCTATTTTTTGCCTCAACAATCTCCACAAGAAGAAGGATATCTTGAATGGTAAGCCTTTAATCCACATTAACTTGAATTCCTGATTAGGATCAGCCTTATGCCTTAATATTTTCCAAGCACTACTAACACTGAACTTGCCTGAAGGAGTTGGCATCCAGTATGGCCTATCCCAATGTCCCTCACTGCCTTCATAATGCACATTTAGCCTTATATGTTCTGCAATTTACTCATTGAAAGTTTGATCTAGCAGTTGATCATCCCATGTTTCACCTTGCCGCAATTCTGCCACGTCCTAAAGATCTTCATTGATTGGAAATTCTTCAGGTAATACGTGATAAAGTGCACCCAATCCAGTCCAATTTTCATGCCAAATATTAGTTGTTCCACTCTTCAATTCCCATAGGATCTCATGTTCTACTTCTTCCCTAGCATTCAATATTTGTCTCCAAACATGAGACCCCCTTCTAAAATACACCATCGTTTGTATCTCTTTCTTGCAATACTTATTCCACATGAAATTAGACCACAAAGATTTTGTGGTCCTAAACCTCCACCATAGTTTAGCAAACAGTTCCCTTGACACATCATGTAAGGGCCTAAAACCTAGGTCCCCTTCCTTTTTAGGAAGGCAAAGATTTTGCCATGAAGCCCAATGTCTGGTTCTCCCTTCTTCCTTTGTACTCCAAAAGAACATCGCAAAAATCTTATGAAGATGCTCCAGGACATTTTTTGGTAGATCAAGGACTGATAACATATGGACTGACATACTTTGCAACACACTAGATATGAGTGTTGCCTTTCCTCCAAATGACAACAACTTTCCTTTCCATGAATACAAGTTAACCTTTACTTTCTTGGTAAGATCCTCATAATAGTCCTTCCTCCGTCTAGTGAAAAAAATAGGACACCCTAGATATGTGAAGGGGAATTTACCTCTTGCAAATCCTGTAATAGCTCTAACTGACTGTAACAATCCGTTAGAAATCTTTGAATACATGTAGTATGAACTCTTATCTTTGTTGATCATCTGGCCTGATATATTCTCATAGTTCTCCAACACTGCCATAATCTTGCTCAAGGATTGAGGATGAGCAGAAGAAATGATTATAGTATCATCAGCATATGCCAAATGGTTTAAAGGATCAGATCACTTAGGCATTCCAAATCCCACAAATGACTTGTCTTCAAAGAGCTTATTCAAAGACCTAGAAAGTACATCAGTTGACAGAATGAACAATGCTGGGGATAGGGGATCCCCTTGCTTCACACCCCTTGTAGACTTAAAGAACCTTGAGGACTGCCCATTCACTAATACTGAGTACCAGTTATTTGACACAGAGTTCCACACCATGTTGATGAAAAATCCCATCTTCCTTAGTACATGTAATAAGTACTTCCATGAAACCCTATCATAGGCCTTAGCCATATCAAGCTTGATCACCACATTAGCTGGCTTTCCCCTTAAACCTTATATCGGTGATTTCTTGAGTCAGTAAGATATTCTCAAATATACTCCTACCCTTCACAAATCTGGATTGATTAGGGGATATTGGAGAAGGCAGAAAACTCTCCAATCTATCATGTAACACCCTAGTCAAGACCTTGTTAATGAAGTTGCTCAAACTAATATGTCTTAAGTTAGAAAAGGTCTCAACTCTAGGTTTCTTAGGCAGCAACACTAGATTGGTGTGAGTGATGGATTTAGGCAGTGCAGCTCCTCCATAGAAGTGTAGCACCATGTTGTGTATATCAACACCAATAACATCCCAGCATGTTTGATAAAACAGGCTAGTGAATCCATCTGGACCACTAACACTCTCCCCACTAAGCTCAAAAACTGTTGTCCTTACCTCTTCAATTGTTGGCAATCTGCTAAGTTCCAAATTCTATTCTATAGTGACCATCGAAGGTACATTATTGAGCAAGGAAAAGTAAGAAGCATCACCTTCTTTGTAATCTGTTTTTGATGGAAGTCCAATGCAATTGTAGCCAATTGCTCCTGGTCTTCAATCCATACCCCACTTCCACTTTTGATCCTCTTCGGTTGCAATTTATTTTGTTTGCCATTGACATGATTGTGAAAGAAACTTGTATTCCTATCTCCTTCAGCAAACCAAGTCATCCCATCTTTTTTCTTCCAATACTGCTCCTCAATCTCAAGTATTTCTTCAATTCAGATCGAGCCTTTTGAAGCACAATCCTGTTCTCAATTTTATGCTCTTCTTCAATCAACATATCTTTCACCCTAACAATGTCCTCCAAAATATCCAATTGCTTGAAGATATCACCAAATGTTTACCTACTCCATTTTGATAGTGATGCCTTCACTCTCTTGAGCTTCTTCTTGAACATAAAAAACGGATCCCCTATGAAATCAGCTTCCTAATTCTGCCTCACCACATCCATAAATGTAGCATGGATAGTCAAAAAGTTCAAGAACCTAAAAGGCTTGACAAAATTGGTGGTCTGCTCCCCACATATCATTAACAATGGTGCATGATCTGATCCAGTTCTGATTAGATGTTCAACTTCAATAGTTGGCAACATGTTCTAAAATGGAAAAGTCACAAAGATCCTATCCAATCTTTTGAATATACACGCATCATTGGACCTCCCATTCCACTATGTAAATGGAATTCCTTTATATCCTCGCTCAAACAAACCATAAGAGTTTACACAAAATGCAAAATCCTCATATTCAGGAGGGTGTACTGGAAATCCTCCTATTTTCTCATCTTCATGCAATATCACATTCAGATCCCCTCCTACCAACCATGGAAATTTCATATCACTTGATAAGTAATACAAGTGATCCCACAATTCTAACCTCTCCACTACTGAACATTTTGCATAAACAAATGTCATCGTCATGTGCTTCCCCAGGTCATGGTGAAACACTCTCACAGTCACCTGTTGCTCAGTATCCTCCACTAGTTCCCATTCCACCACTGCATCAAGGAACAACCATATTTTCCCATTAATATTTCCATAAGCAGTCTCTATATTCAACCTTCTTCTATATCTATCAATGAGTCTCTTCTTTTGAAAAGGCTCCATCAGTGCAACTACACAAAAACTATGCTCCCTAGTCATGTTGATCACCCTAGGAAAGGCCTGTTGTGTATTCACAGACCTTATCTTCCATATTAATGTTTTGATCATCATCATTTAGATATACAAGCTGCGCTTCTGGGCATTATTCTTGATGGTTGTGGTGTCTCTTTATTCTGATTCTTCTTTGTTTTCTTACCTCCTTTAGCACTAGTTGTGGGTGATAAATCTCCTTCCTTAGTCACTTGTTTGAAGTTTTCTGCTATAGATTCATCATCTCCTTCATCCTCCATTGGACTTTGTCTCATTAAGTCTTCATCAATTGGTACCACATCGTGTGTAACTAAATCATGTAAATATTGTAGCAGAGTCTTCAATGGAACACTAACTTGCAGCTGCATAATTTGATCAGTGCCATACTCCATTGGCGCTTCCTCTAGAACAATTGCCCGCTCATCAGCCTTTTCCTTGCTATTCTCCATAGAAGCAACAACAACCTGCATTATTTTGAATTGCTGCTCATAGAGACTACCTAGCCAAGGAATTATTGTAGTAGTCTGCTCAGAAATGTCTGTTCTATTGATATCACCACCCTTTCCATTGTCTGTGTTTTGATCTGACCCCACTCTATCATCCCTAACCTTCACATTATCATCTCCATCAAGTTTGTTCTCCAATACATACACCAGAACACCCTCTATAATCTCTCCAGTTGCACTAGGCATAGGGTTTACTGTGGCTGTCTCATCAGGTGAACCTGGCATCAGGCCTGGCGTCACCAGCCTAACGCTTGGGGGACCTGGCTATAGGCCTGACATCGCCAGCCTAAAGCCTAGTGAGCCTGGCTTTTGGCATGGCATCGCCAGCCTATCTCTAGGTTGAGTGTTGTCCTTATTCACCTTGTCCCCTATTGTCTTTGTCGTTCCTAGCTGATCATCCTCCACCTCTATTGCATTACTCTATAAAACTTTGTTGATTTTAGCTCAGCAAGGTCCTCAAGCTACCCAGAATCTGCAAATGTTTGAGATGAAATATCTTGGAATGATTGGTTTGTAGTCACATTGGATTGCCTTAGCTCCTCTTTGCTAGTTCCAAACCTTGTATTAACCCAGTCGATTGTGGATTCCTTATTTTCCCTTTCATCAGTACTTTGATCACTAGGAACAATAGAATTAGCCTTAGCTAAGTTCCCATTATGCTGATCTTCCAACACTTTCTCAACTGCTTCCTTCTTCACACACTTAAGTTCATGTTGATTACCTTCTCCAGCTAGTTTGGTATTAGCATCTTTCCCAACCCTAACCTTATAAGCCTTAGGATTAAGGCTTAACACTACGGTATTGCCTTCCTTTTCCTTCTCCTGGCCCTTCTTGTATTGCTTTTCCCCATGTTCCTTCTTCTTACCATTTCTATGATCCTCACCTTTGCCATCAGTAATTTGGAGAGTAGGTTGATTAACTTCCTCAAACTCTAGTGCATTAAACTTGTTCTTGGTTGCTACATCCTCAAGTTTGGCCTTCCTTTTACCCTTGTCAGCTTCCTTTCCTTATTTATTATCAACAATGTGACCCCTATTATCCCGTTGGTATTTGTTCTTCCTTGCTTGCAGCCATTCTTGCTTGGCATGATTAGTAGCTGGATTAACAACCATCTTTCCACTTGCTAGAAACTTTGTTGATTTGAAGCTGTACAAATTTCTTTAATACTCACCAAAACTGTCTTCTCCTAGCCTTGATCCTGAACATCTTCATCAAATCTCTTGTGTAATTCAGGATGAATTACCTAGCATTCTGCCTCACTATGCCCTTGTTTTTTGCAAGGCTTGCAATATTTTGGCATATAATCATACTTAATCCTAGTCCATTTAAACTCTTCTGGCCCAGATTCATCAGCTCTTCAACAATCTTAATACGATGAGGGAACTTACCTAACAAGTTTACTTTCACCTTCACATTAGCACAACTAGGTCTAGTCCCATTTTGAGTTGCTAGGTCTACATGTAATGGATTACCTACTGCACGAACTAATGAAAATACACATTCCTTACCAAAGAAATTAGGAGGCAGTTCTGGAAAGCTAATCTAGGCTATGGCAATGGGAGTTCATCATCAGGTGTCCGCCATGGATTCCATTTTGTACAACACATCTGTCACATGTCTGACTGAGCTTTTAAATAAAAAGTTGGCTTTGAAAGAAGATGAACATAGTCCTCCAATAATGACAGCCTAATCAACACATGACTATTTTAAATTAAACCAACTAAACAATGGCCTTTAATCTCACATTGAATTGGAATTACTTTACGTAATTCACTAATAACAGGCTTCCCATACGAAAGTTTCCCAAGAACTGCAAGTTGAAGCCCTTGTTCTACGATGATTTCTTTACTTCTTATTTCTTCCACTTCAAAACTGGTTCTCCGTGAAGGAACTCAATTGGTTGCAATGGTAACGTAGCTAGGGTTTGCATGGGGGCATTAATGGCAGTGAGTTTTAAGATTTTTACGTAATCCATGGGTTGGGGATTGTTGTTTGTGGTTATAGATGGCTGGGCAATAGTAGGGAGAGGTTGGGGAGGCACCGCAGCCACTAGTAGTGGCTGGCCGCCGACCATGACTACCATGGAAAGGTCCCCAGTGATTTTAGGGTTTAGGAGAGAGAAGAGAGCTTTTTTGACGCTTCCTCCAACACGTTAAGTTTCCTAATGTTTAAGTTGATCTCACATGGTGGTGTTGTGTTGTGAACTGAACCGGAAATTGAAATAGGAATTGATATTGTGGAAAATAATGTCTCCTAGGGAGATGACCTAGCCAATCGGGTCATGATCGGACTCCGTATACGAGTACAGTGGTATTGTGAATAGTGAGGTGTTAATGCTAGTAATGGCCCAAATTCAAATTATAGCGGTCTCACTTGACAACTTATGTGATTCCTTATTTTATATCGTGGTATTGACTATGCTTCTCATTGATTTCCTGACAGCTTCCTCTTACATTATCTATCTTTCGAAGAAGATAGTATTTTAGTTATACATACTAGTACTATTCGACAGTACTAACACCCCTTTTGTCGGGGGCGCTACATCTTTGAATGGATGTAGGTGGTTCCTTAGCAGGAAGTGCCAACTGTAGATAGTGGTGCATCCTCCTTGCTGCAGTCTTGGTGAGCCCCCATTTCTTCCAGGGTTCATGTAGTTCTTCTTTTGACATAATTTACCACGTTTTGAGGTATAGTCGGGGCCTTGTCACCGGCATGGTCGTATCTATATTTTGTATCTTTAGAGACTCCGTAGATGTTATGTGGGTTATGTATGGGTATTGGATGGTTCATGGGATCATATTGTATTTTAAAACTCCTTTCCTACCAAATTGTAAACTGTATGCCCTTTTGAAAGTTTAACTATGGCATATTTGACATAATGAAAATGAACTAGCAACGTTTATATGTATATGTACATTTGTTCACTCCCCTGTTGAACTAATGGTAATGTTTCCCCTTTTTAAATCATGAATGAGATGTGTAGGAAGAGTCTAATATGCTTGCTCGACCGGGTTCACTCGGTTGAGAGCCAGTCACGCTCCCCGAGGTTGGGACGTGACAACGCTGACTTGGTCAGCCTATCCATAATGACTCAAACAGCATCGAACTTCCGTTGAGTCCGTGGGAGTCCAACCACAAAGTCCATAGTGATATGCTCCCACTTTCACTCAGAAATCTCTATCTGCTGAATAAAACCACCGGGTCTCTTATGCTCATACTTCATCTGCTGACAATTCAGGCTGCGAGCTACATAAGCAACTATATCCTACTTCATCCTCCTCCACTAATGATGTTGCCGCAAGTCCTGGTACATCTTGGCGAGGCCCGGGTGAATAGAATACTGAGAACTAAGGGCCTCCTCGAGAATCAACTCACAAAGAACATCAACATTAGGCACACACATGCGACCCTGCATCCTCATAACTCTGTCATCTCCAATAGTAACTTGCTTGGCACCACCATGCCACACTGCGCCCCTAAGGACCAACAAATGAGGATCATCATACTGTCGATCTCTAAAATGCTCAAACAAGAAAGACTGAGCGACGATGCAAGCTAGAACATGACTGGGATCTGAAATATCCAACCTCACAAACTGGTTGGCCAAAGTCTGAACATTTGAAGCTAGCGGCCTCTCACCGACGGGAATGAGCGCAAGGCTGTCCATACTCACTGCCTTCCGACTCAATGCATCGGCCACCACATTGGCCTTCCCCAGTTGATAAAAGATGGTTATATAATAGTGTTTCAATAGATCCAACCACCTCCTCTTCCTCAAATTGGTATCTTTTTTCTTGAACAAATACCGAAGGCTGCGATGATCCGTGAAAACCTCACACGACACTCCATAAAGATAGTGCCTCCAAATCTTCAGCACATGAACAATGGCTGCCAACTCTAAATCATGGACATGGTAATTCTTCTCGTGAACCTTCATTTGTCGAGTTTGTCGAGACACATATGCAATCAGCCGTCCCTCTTGCATTAATACTGCTCTGAGCCCAACACGGGAGGCATCACAATATACAGTGTAAGATTCTGAACCTGATGGTAACACTAACACCGACATTGTGGTCAAAGATGTATTGAGATTCTGAAAGCTCACATCCTCATCTGACTATCTGAATGGGGCACCCTTCTGGGTCAACCTGGTCAACGGGGCTGCTATAGATGAAAACCCCTCCACAAATCGATGGTAATAACCCGCCAAACCCAAGAAGCTCCTGATCTCCGTGGTTGAAGTGGGTCTAGGACCGTTCTTGACTTTCCTAATCTTCTTAGGATCTACCTGAATGCCCTCTGCTAATACAACGTGGCGCAAGAAAGCGACTGAATCTAACCAAAATCGCACTTCAAAAATTTTGCATACAACATACTGTCCCTTAGAGTCTGGAGCACTGTCCTAAGGTGAAACTCATGCTCCTCCCGAATGCGGGAGTATATCAAGATGTCATCAATAAATACAATCACAATGGAATCCAAATAAGGCTTGAACACTCGGTTCATCAAACCCATAAATGTTCCTGGGGCATTGGTCAACCCAAAGGACATCACCAGAAACTCATAATGCACATACCGCATCCGAAAAGTTGTCTTAGGGACATCATATGACCTAATCCTCAATTGATGGTATCCAGATCTAAAATCAATCTTTGAAAACACTTTGACACCCTGAAGCTGATAGAATAAATCATCAATCATCGACAACATATATTTGTTCTTGACGGTGACTTTGTTCAACTACCGATAATATATACACATCCTCATAGACCCATACTTTTTCTTCACAAACAAAACTGGTGCGCCCCAGGGCGAGACACTAGGTCAAATGAAACCCTTATCAAGAAAATCTTGCAACTGTTCCTTCAATTCTTTCAACTCTGGTGGGGCCATCCAGTATGGAGGAATAGAAATGGGCTGAGTGCTTGGATCCAAATCAATACAAAAGTCAATATCCCTATCAGGTGGCATCCCTAGTAGGACTGCAGGAAATACCTCTGGAAACTCACGAACAAGAGGCACATAATCAATAGAAGGAACCTCCGCAATAGAATCACGAACATAAGACAAATAGGCCAAACACCCCTTCTTGACCATATGCTTAGCTTTCATATAAGAAATAACCCTACTGGTAGAATGGCCAGGAGTCCCTCTCCACACTAATCGAGGCAACCCCGACAAGGCTAATGTCACTTTCTTGGCGTGACAGTCCAAAATAGCATGATAGGGTAACAGCCAATCCATACCAATAGAACATCGAAATCCACCATATCTAAGAGCAGAAGGTCTACACTAGTCTCAAGACTCCGAATAGTGACCACACACGAATGATATACACATTCTACAATAATAGCATCCCCTACAAAAGTGGACACATAAACAGGGGCACTCAAAGAATCACGAGGCACAACCAAATATAAAGCAAAATAAGATGACACATAGGAGTAAGTAGACCCCGGATCAAATAGAACTGAAGCATCTCTACTGCAAACTGAAACAATACCTATAATAATAGCATCGGACGACTCAGCCTAAGGTCTGGATAGAAAAGCATAACATCGGGGCTGGGCCCCACCACTCTTAACCATATCCCTGGGACGGCCTCTGGCTGGCAGTCCTCCACCTCTAACGTCCTGACCTCCACCTCTAACAATCTGGCCCCTACCTCTAACTGTCTGACCCCTGCCTATGGCTAGCTCAGCAGGCGGTGCCGCTACTAGTGCCAGAACAATGGCATGACAACTGTGATGCTGCAAACTGCTCGACGAATGAGGGAAATATCTAGAAATGTGCCTTAGATCACCACAAGTATAACAAGACCTCAACTGCTGTGACTGCTGTCCGTGAAACTGAACCTGTCGACCTAAATAACAACCCTGAAAACTCTGGAGAGGAGGTGTACTGATAAGAGCGATGGTGCAGTATAGGCTGGCTGATAAGAATAAGGCACATGAGGGCCACGACCACCTGGGGCACGGTGGGAGGCCTGGAGTGCTGAATGAAATGGCCTGGGAGGATGGCTTCTACCATAAGTACCCCCGCCTCCCGATGAGGCACCGCTAAACCGACCGAAATGGAGAGGTCTCTTGTCCGACGCCTAACCTCCCTGTCCAAGAACCATCTCAACTCGTCTGGAAACATTACCCACATCCTGGAAAGAAGTCTCGCTCCCAGTCTCCTTAGCCATCTGCAATCTAATAGGCTGAGTAAGTCCCTCAATAAACCTCCTTAACCTCTCTCTGAGTCGGAAGCAGAAAAATAGCATGACGGGCCAAATCCATTAAAGTCTCATACTGACTAACAGTCATGCTGCCCTGTTGGAGACGCTTGAACTGATGGCAGCGCTCCTCCCTCAAGGTGATAGGCAGAAACTTCTCCAAGAAGAGATGAGATAACTGGTCGCAAGTAAGAGCAGGCGACCCAGCTGGTCCGGTCAACAAATAATCCCTCCACCATTTCTTGGAGGAACCAGTCATCTGAAAAGCAGCAAACTCGACCCTATTGGTCTCCAATATACCCATGTTCCGAAGAACCTCATGACAGCTATCAAGATACTCCTGCGGATCCTCTGAAGTAGCACCACTGAAATGAACTGGAAAGAGCTTGGTAAACATATCCAATCTCCACAAATCCTCACAGGACATAGCTGACCTATCGTCGAGCTGTGCCGCAACAACCAGCTGTACTACTCCGATTGGATGAGCTGCTGGAGGCTGAAACTAGGGAGCCATATGCTCCAAAGTGTGAGTAGCAGGATGGGGCTGTTGCTTGGGTCCTGTGCAGAGCCCTGCCGCTGTCTCTACCTCTGGTACGGCCTCGGCCTCGACCCCGCATGCTCGTAGGAGCTGCTGCTGGGGGCTCTGGCTGATGCTCAGCTGAAGAAGCGGTACACGTCCTCGCTATCTACGAGAGAATAGGAGTAGGAGAGTTCAATTAATATTGAGAAAAACAAAATCGTATGATAAAGTTGAATAAAAGTGAAACTTGTTCCTAAACTTCATAGCCTCTAGGAGATAAGTACAGACGCCTCCGTACCGGTCCCCCAAACTCTACTAAGACTGTATGTGAATTGTGAGACCTAGGCAACCTAATGCTCTGATACCAATTTCTCATGGCTAGAATTACCACCGTCGGGACCGTGATGGCGCCTAACATTCACTTGCTAGGCAAGCCAACATTAGAGATTCAATAAGCAAAATCGTAAACCTGACAACGATTTAATATCAATTTAAACCATACCAGATTAATAAGAGAGCGGAAATTCACAACAAACCCAAATATTTATACATAAACACCCATGATCTGGAGTCACAACTCACGGACTTCTGCGATTTACTACAAATATCTGGCTGGAAGAAAATACAACCTTTCGAGTATTAAAAGAAAATAGTAAACTGAAGCAGCTAGAAGGGGACTCCAGGGTCTGCGAACGTCGGCAGATCTACCTTGGGGCTCCCTTGTAAAGTAGTCAGCAACAAGCCTCGAGGGATGCGACCGACACTCAACCGAGTGACCCTAGTCAAGCAAACTTGATTTGTCTTTCCTATCCCACGCGTTACCCCGTGATTTCAATATACATCATTCAAGTAAAATAGTCATTTATAACTTAAGCATAAACTTTCAACTTGAATTCACTTCTACTTTTTATCATTACTAACACATGATACAAAATACTTACAAAATACATACAACATTAACAACATGGACCACGATTACAAACCGTACGCTTACTACCCAAAATACATATATACTTTCCCCACATTGTGTCTATAGAGCCTCTACAAGTACAAAATAATATATATACTACTTGCCGGCAACAAGGCCCCTGCTATACCTTACACTACACCATAAACTCAAATTAAGGTGACATGAGCCACACGTGGCCCCGGGAGGAAGTGGGGCTCACCAAAATAGCTGACGAAAAGGAGAGGAGGCACTACTGACGGTGGGCTGAATTACCTACTGTAGAACCACCTACATTTATATAAGAAAATGTAACTCCCCCAGCAAAAGGGACGTTAGTACTATGGAATAGTACTAGTATGTATGAACAAACTTTATCCCAAGTACAATCAAACAATACACAAGTAAGAAACAGTAATAGAGCCAATCAATCAATGCACGTGGAAAAGAACAACCAAATCATAGAGTTTCACAATCTCTCCTTTTCCCCCTTCAACATTACCATATTCAAGAGTTTCCCCGATTTTTCATTTCGATGGTGATAATGATCACATTCCGTCCTTATTACCTCGGCCACCCTTATTCCCTCAGCCACCCTTATTACCTCACATCTCATCAAGTTTCATAGATTTTCATTCCAATGGTGATAATGATCACATTCCGTCCTTATTACCTCGGCCTCCCTTATTACCTCACATCTTATTATCCTTATTAGTTCGTGTGGCGGCGCGCAACCCGATCCCACCCGACAATCATATTCTGTAACAATTAACCACAAACTATCAATCACAAGAATCAACATTTCAAGGAACACAAATTCATATCAACAATTTATTTATTTGGGCCCAAACCACCATAGTTCTTACCAAGCAGTAATTCATGTACACGGTGTTGCCATAATCTTTCAACTCATTTACATCGTTTCACAATACCCTTTTTCCATTACTTTTCACGCACGACTTTTAGCCATTATATACATTCCCACACTTGGGCACATCAACAATCTTTCATTCATTAACACATACTTTCATATCGATACTTTCGAGCATTTACGAGCTTTGCACATAATAAGACAGGCACATCAATACACCTTTAACAACCTCATAAAGCACGGTAATATGAAAATCAACTAGGACAATCAGAGAGTAGAATATTAAGTCTCAACACATTTGAACAATCAATTCACATATTATCAACAAGGTACACATGTCGTATGCTCGGACCCAACAAGGGGATTGTACAAAGGTTAAAGTTAGCCATACATACCTGGGGTCGAAATCCCTTTCTAATTTTTACTCACAAATTACCGGACCGACTAGCACCTTCAATCTAATTCAAAATGCGGCACATTTAAACTTAGAATTAGGAATCATGAACATGTCTTGAACTCATTTGAGTTTTCTATCAAACACTAGATGTTCATTTAGATTAAATAACCCCTTTTTAGTGAAAGGTTACTCCAACCTGTTTTACTTTACTAGATTATGATAAATTGGGTACATGCACGCAAGATTCTTAACCCCATCTTTATGAACTATCCTACCCAGGTCTCATTTTAACAAAAATCTAGATATTAAGGTTAATGAGGTAGAATCTTACCTCTTAGAGTGAAGAAATTTGTGTCCTACTTGATTAGTTCCAAGCTTGAGTGATGAGGGAAGACCAATTTGATAATGTTGGGACTTTCTCTCTCTAGAACCCACTCTTTCCTCTCTCTAATATATCAAAAAATGGTTAAAAATTGAAGGGGATGGGTGTTTTAATGAACTGGGGTCGGGTTTTAAAAATTAGAAAAATAGGGCTTGACAAAAGAATGCGGTCAGGAATGCGATCGTATTCCTGACATGCGGTCCGCATAATCGACCGCATAATGACCCTCAAGATGGGCCAAAATTCAAAACACACTGCCCAGGTATGCGACCATTGTGTGGTCCGCATACACGTTATGCGATCGCATAATGCGTCGCATAACTTCCCTCCCAAAATCAAATGCAACAATGCGAAAGATATGCGGTCCGCAGAACTGAAATGTGATCGCACATTGGACCGCATAGCTGACCTCAAATGGGGCAGTGATCTGCCCGGGTATGCGACCATTATGCGGTCCGCATACACGTTATGTGACCGCATAGTGCGTCACATAACACCCACTTTCTGGAAAATTTTATTCTTTAGGTCTCGGGGTACTTTTTACTCAATTTTGGTCCGTTTTAAAAATTTCCACAATAAAAATAACTCGGGGACTCATTCAGGCATTATTTTTAAACAAGAAAATTTTACGGGTCTTTACAGCATGCTGAGGGGATCACAATATAAGGAATCAAAACAGTGATAAAAACTGGATAAAACAATATACCTTAAGCAGATAAAACAAGTAAAGATGGTAAGGAAACTGCACCGCATCACTCTTGGTGCTTTTACTCTCAATATCACCACATGAATTAATAGAATGGCATTACATCACGCTTCGTGCATTAACTCTCTCTTAACATGGCACAAAATCACCCTTCATGCTTTTATCACTCACAAAACATGGCACGACATCACCCTTTGTGCATTAACACTCACTCACAAGTATTTGCACGAAATCACCCTTCATTATTTACACTCTCCCTTCGTGGAGATAAAACTTGCCACGTTCGCGAAGGGTAGCGTCCTAGAAGGTCTACGTGTTCGCGAAAGGTTATATGCATTCGCGTTGGTCTGTCCCCCCTGGCCATCGCGTTCATGAGCCTTGGCTCGCATTCGCGTAGAACAACTTACAGATCCCAGCCCACCTCTAATTACTCTACGTGTTCGCGTGATGCCGGTCGTGTTCGCGAGGAGCAGACCCCAAGTGCTCCGTGTTCGCGACCATGGCCTCGCATTCGTGTTGAACAAACCCATCTCCATGCCATATTACACTATGCATTCGGGAGAGTAGCTTCGCCGAACGCGAAGAAGAAAACCAGAAACACTGACTTCAGCAAAACTTGATTTTTCGCCAGTAAACATCCCGTGGCCTATTTGAAACTCACCCGAGCCCTCGGGGCTCCAAACCAAACATACACACAAGTCTAATAACACGTAGAACTACAAATTTAGCACCGAATCACATGAAATCCCCAAGAACTCTTTGAAATTCCTATTTTCACAACTGGACGTCTGAATCACGTCAAATCGATTCCGTTTTCACCAAGTTTCACAGATAAGGTATAACTATTATTTTGGACCTGTACCAGGCTCCTAAACCAAAATACGGGCTTGGTACCAACAAGATCAAACATTAACCAAATTCTTCAAATCATTAGATGTTCAGTCTTTCAATTTTTAACAAAAATTCATATCTCGAGCTAAGGACCTCAGAATTCGATGTCGGGTATACGCTCAGGTCCCATATTTCATTACGGGTCCACCGGGACCATCAAGACACGGGTTTGGATCCGTTTACTCAAAACGTTGACTGAAGTCATCTAAAATCAACTTTTAAGGCAAAAATTATTATTTATATCATTTTTCAACATAAAAGCTTTTCGGAAACACGCCCGAACTACACACGCAAATCAAGGAGAGTGTAAATGAGATTTTCAAGGCTAAAGAGCGTATAATTAAGTTCTAAAACATAAGAGCCTTTTGGGTCATCACAAAGACGCTATAAATATAGGTCCAAAATTCTTTTAATTACACAAATATGAAAAATTTTCAAGGCTACTATAAATGAAACCTATACTCTCTTTTCAATGTGCATATACCACCATCCTTTCAAAATATATGTTTTAAACATGACATATGATAAGTCACAGACTTTTAAGAACTAACTGAGTAGCATATAGACATTTAATTTTCTAAACCTAGTCTAAGTCCTATGGAGCTATCTTAAGTAGATTCTATTGGTGCCTAACACCTTTCCCCTCAAAGAACCAAAAACCTTACCCAAACCTTAGTGGTTAGCAGACTAATAGGATAATGACTAAAATTGAATAGGTACCCTAATATACCTTTATTAGGTGGCGACTCTCCTTCATCATCAACAGGGAAACCACTAGTTGAATCTTGTTTTGACACGTTTACTTGGAAAATGGTAATTCCAATTATATTTGATTATGTGGTTCTAAAAATACGTGATCTATTTTAATAGCAGTTGATTAGGCAGTAGATGCTAGGTGAGAAGTGAGAAAATGAAATAAGACTGAAGGGTAGCAAGATTACGCAAATCGAGAAGCGAAGAGTTTGGTCTCGAGAATGGGCCTCGAGGTCGAGCTTAAGAGCTTGACAAGGGGCTGTCGAGAATGATACAACAGTATTGAAGGCCTTGTAAATAGCGTATTTGTGATTAACAATGAGTAATAAATGAAGAACAACTAATGAACAAAATAAATGGAAGGCAATAAATCAGTGGTACAATTGTAGAGAATGTTTTTGTTAGAGAGCATAGGATGTTCTTGTTCTTGTATTGAATATCATGTGTCTTACAATGTGACAAGGGTCCCCTTTATATATGTGGGGGAATCCCAACATAATACATGCGTAATTAATACAAAGGGAGATGGATGGTACATCCATTTAATGCAATGGTACGGGCTTGTACTATTGTGTGTACTTTGTCAGACCTTCAAACTTTTACTAAGTGCTTTCCATTCTCATCTTCCATCTGCATTTGGTTCTTCGTCTTCTTCCTTCAAACTTAATTATAAGCATGGAAAAAACTTCCAAAACGGTACCACAAAAAGAGGGAGCCGCTTCTTCATCACGCTCGTCTAAGGGCAAGTCAAAAACTCCTACTACTATTCAGAAATGCAACCCTGGCCCTTTCGACACCATCTTTGATTTCACGATTGAAAAAAACCCTTCTTCACCGGGCCTATGCGAGCCCATGTCTTAATATATAAGTGTAGTATCCGATACTGAGAGGGTAAAACTAGACTGCCGTTGAGGGGAGGCGGACCGAGTAGAAATCCCTACAGCTGATGAAAGAATAATCACACATAAGGCTGGCTTTCTGATTGTATATACATACCCTTTTACCTTAGGCCCCGTAGATTCTTCTTCTCCACCGATTGACCCGGTGATTCTTGATTTTTATCATCAATACCGAGTGACACTCGGTCAGATCTATCCTTCTTTTTGGAGGATTGTATATATATTTCGACATATTTCACCCTCGACCCTTTGATCAGATTGTACAGCCCTCGTCTCTTCCGCGGGGGCCTAATTAAAATGCATCGTCAATCCGCCAAGGCGTTCCTCGCTTACATCGACAAGGATAAAGATCAGGGATGGATGAGCTGATTTGTTAGAATCAGAACTTCGGACATCATCCCTGCTGATAGAATGTCGTTCCCGGAGGAATGTGATATGAAATGTAAGTACCCCTGAATTGAGCATGTTTTGCCATCTCTTTTTCTCTTTGACTGATCTTCTTCTAATTGTGTAGCCACCATTTGGTTCCCCGGCGCGGTCCAAGACCTTTCGAGAGGGATCAAACTTTTGGACTCCGCTCTCCCATACAACAAACGCGTATGGCGTGAGCGAGCTAAAACATGGTGGCAGTCTAAGAACCACAGTATGCTCTTGTTGTTATTGTTTCCTAATTCTTTGTAAGTGCTTTTGATAGTGGTGTTTTTTGACATAACACACTTGTTCAAGCCTCGGTGAAGGTGTGTTGATGAGACCGCCCCCACCTGGCGAGGAAGAGGCTCCGATGACCGCCAAGGATAAGAAAAGAAATAAGAAGGCCTCGGCGGAGTCTTTGAAATCATAAAGGGAAAAGGCTCAGAAGCCCAAGACTGATGCCACGGTCTTATCCTCAACGGCCGCTGAGAGCCTGTGGGTCGAGGAAGAGAGTGATGATACCTGCCCTTTGGTACAAAGGGCAAAACGAAGCATTGATGCTTTGAGATTTGTCGGGCGGTCGTCTGCTGAGTTAGAGGCAGCTGATGCGGACCTGCCCTATATTGAGGAGACCCTCGAGGAGGGTTCGCGTGCAGTCCCTGAGACGCTCGTCGAACATGGCACAGTCCGTGTTGATGAGCTCAGAGGGTTTTCTACTGGAGCTTTCCGGGTTCGGGAAGAAGCCTCGATGGAGGCTGATATTGCTGGTGGATTTCGCTCGTTTTCTCCAGGGGAGATACGAGATGCCCAAGTTAGGAACGTTCCTAGTTTAGGGGCCTCTCATGGAGAGGATCATACCTTTAGAGACTATTTTGAAGGGGTAGAGGAGGAGACCGATGTTGATGCCCCCGTCGCCCTCGAGGAGGCCGAGAGGCTCAAAAAGCAGGTGATATTCTCGAAATAATATGTTGTTCTTCAACTTTCTTCTCTTGCTTTCTAATGTTCTTCCTCTGTGCTGTAGGTCAAGAAGCTGTATGATCAAGCCCTCGAAGAAGTGAGCGCTAAGGGCGTCGATCTCTCTGACGAGATCGAAGAAGCAAGCGCCCTGGAGGAAGAATTGGCGATGCCGACTACGTCGGACAAGGGCTCTAAAAGCGGCTCGGACAGCAGCAAAGGCGAAGAGTAGATTCTCCTACTATTTTTCTTTTTTCCTTTTCTGTATATGGGACCCTCACAGGAATTTTTGTAGAAACACCCTTGTAAACGCATTTTTTGAAATAAAATAACTCGTTGTTACGTATCTCCCAAACTTTGTCCTGCAATGTTTCCGCAAAAGTTGACTTTCAAGCTTCGATTTTTAGCCCTTTGGAACCCGTACTTGCAATAGTAGGTCCCCTCGAGATCGGACACCTTCTCGAGGTTAGGTCGGCATGGGAGCTTCGATCCCTCCAACGCTGTGCGATAGTGTCATTTATGTGACATGACCATGAAGTGACTGAGGTGGCCCCATCGGTACACTTTCCCAAACATTATAACAACCTTGTAAGAATTGAATGGCTTTCAAAGCAGTTGGATAGCCACTGCTTGCTCTATTTGGCAAAGTCTTGCAACTTTGCGAAACTAGCTTTCCTTCCAACGTTCTCATCCTTTTCTCATCTTGCAAAATTGTTTTCATCTCTTCCTCTTTACCTTTGCTTGAGTAGTTATGGTTGCTGTGCCCGAATCCGTTTACTAAGAAGAGGGAAACCTTACCTCTGCAGCTTGCCCGGCCGGTGGTGTACCGCCGGCGTACGGCGAGTTAACTTCGAGCTGCTTTGCTTTGAAGAAAGACTTTGCACTTGAGAAGCCCTTCTATGCCCCGGGCCATCGAGAGCATGCGTCGAGGTTCATCCGATCGATAGAAGAAAACCACCTCGTGGCCGTAAGGAGAGACTGCGACTGGGGAGAAAATGTGACACCGCAAATACCTTCTCGAGAAGAGAACATCATGACCTATGTGGAGGATTCTTGACCGTGTATATGTACCCATTCACATTGGGCCCCCTCGACCGCCTTGTGCTCGAATTCCGCAAGAGGTACCGAGTCACCCTGGCTCAGATTCATCCTTCCTTTTGGCGGATAGTGCTGATGATGAGGTATTTCATCGAAAAATCTAAGCTCGAGCTTACCCTTAGCCACCTCATTAGATTATATCGGCCTCAGCATTGTCAGAGTCTGATAGCGTTACGACGCGATCCGCAAGGCCCTTTATTGCCAGTGACGACGAGGACCAGAACCGAGGATGGATGAGTCAGTTTGTCCGAGTGAGGACCATCAATATTATTCCTGCAGAGTTCCTGCTGTTTCTCGAGAAGTGGAACTTCAAACGTAAGCTACGATGTACCTTAGTGCCTTTTTCTTTGGTTGATTTATAAAAATGTTTTTCTTTTTCCCAGCGGTTCTGTGGATGCCGGAAGAGATCCCTGATCTTGCAGACTGGACTCGGAGGCTGGCAGCTTCGTCGACATATGATGAACGCAAGTGGCGAGATCTGTCGAAAGGCAGATGGTAAGCAAAGCACCACGGTATGAGCTGTGATTGCCCTTTTGAGGAATATTTCCTTTATGTGTACTAACTCCGCTACCACAAGTGTTGGTTGATTCTTGGAGATGAGACTGTGCCCCTTCGAGGAGAGGGAAGGGCCGTCGGCTTCGGAGCCGAGGGAGGATAATAAGTGGAAAAGGTCCTCGATGGATGAGGACCTTCTCACTGAAGCGGGGCCTGCCTAGAGATACAGAGGAGATACCGCCGCTAAAGAGGACTTCATATGCGTTGGTTATTCCGAGGACTTCAGCTCTCCTTGGGAGGATGGTTCTTCATATACGGCTCGAGCCGGGCGGGCCTCCCGAGGTTGCCAATTTTGCTAGGCCTGAGACCTCTAGTTTTGAGGGAGAGGTTCCTCGAGAGGGAAAGAGCAAGAGTCCTTCCCATCGTCTGCTTCTACTCTTAAAGGTACTTCAAGGGAGGGTCGGGGCCAGGGGCCACCCGAGCCAACTGGGGTCTCGAGTGGTCATGCCCCTATTGAGAGCGGTTCAACTGGGGCCGGTGGAGACAGGCCAGTAGACGCACGCTCAACTTTTGAGGCGGCTCAGCGGCTCTGTTCCGAGGTGAGTTTTGATCGGCCTTGCTGTCTTTTCAGGTATGAATCTTTGTTCTTTGAACTGAAGCTTTTTTCCGTAGGTTTTTGACAAGCTCAAGTTCGAGCTGCTTTGCTGTGAGACCAGGTTGCGGGAAGCTTTGGGCAAGGAAAAATCTCTCAAGCTTCTTTGTAAGAAGACAAAAGAGTTGATACATCTTCGGACGGATATGCATCGGAGCCGAAACTATGAAGGCAATCTCAAGCGAAGGTAACCCTTATCCTGAAGTAGTGCATGCTTCCTTTCCCTCTTTTAGAAACTAATGTTTCGGTGCTTCCTGCACAGAAAAATGGAAATGCTAGAACGCCTTTGGGGTGAGGTCGGGCAAGTGAATTCGAATGCCATGCGTTGAAGGTGAAGATAGACGTTCATGTTGCGGCCCAAAGGAATGCCTTGGCAAAGGCTTCTACCCTCGAGGTACAACTTTGCTATGCTCGAGAAAGTAGCTCGATTCAGATGAGCAAGATTTCCAAGCTCGAGACTGATCTTTTGATTATGAAGGCCAAGGTCATGGACACCTGAGCTGAAGCTGAAGAAGTTCGAGCGAAGGCCGCTAAGAAAGTGGCCGTTTATTTTAAAGATGTTGATGATGCTCGGGCCGAGCTGAGGGAAGCCTTTGATAGAGAGAGGAGGGGCAATGAATATGCTTGATGCAGGTCTCGGAGGGAGACCCTCGAAGAGATACATGCTAGGAGTTTTTACCTCTCAGAAGAGATAAAGCAGGCCGAGGGGGACGAGATCGATACCAAGTTTTTCCTTTCCTCTTGAGCCGATGCTGGTATTTGAAGGCTTTCTGAGGGAGCTGGTCCCTAGAGCGGACTAGGGTTTCCTTCTTTTTTCTTTGTAAATACTCCTGTGGGAGCATTGTAGATGCATATTTGTAATACACACACACACACACACACACACACACATATATATATATATAAATGCATATTTGTAATATACATATCTATATGAAAGATTCTTTGTTTTTTATGATTTGCTGTCGACAATTTAGCCCGATGGATTGGACTTTGAGATGAAACTCTTGTGGTTATAAATTGGCCCTGAGGCTTTTAGGCTGGCCCGTGGGCTCTTACGCATTGGGTCGGTACGCCCTTTAATATAGCTGGCGATTTGGGCTCTTACGTGTTAGGTCGGTACGACCTTTAGTGTAGCTGGTGACTTGGGCTCTTACGCATTTGGCTCTGACGCGCTTTAGTTACCCGTTTCGGGCTCAGTCTCCGAATCGGGTTTCGACTCGAGCTCATCGGCCCTTAGGTTTTTAAATCGGCCCTGAGGCACTTTGGGTCGGTACGACCTGTAGCTGACGACTTGGGCTTTTACGCGTTATGTCGGTACGACCTTTGGCGTAGCTGGCGACTTGGGCTCTTACGCTTTAGGTCGGTACGACCTTTAACCGGTTCTTTTCAAAGTTTTTTCGAAGTAATTGGAGGCCTGTGATTTTATGGGGACTGCCGAGTCGCGTTAGTTTGACCGGATCCTTATGACAGTGGTCATTGTATTTGGCCATAGCCTTTTAGTCCCCGAGTGAGATAGTCACAACGTCTATTTCGAGGGTATGCCTTTTAGGGGTCTTACAAGTTCAATATATAGCCTTGACTATGATATCGGGATTATGCCATTTTAAGGTATGCCTTGCTTGAGGTCTTATAGTTTTAATATTGCCTCATGGAGGGCTTATGAGTTTGAAGTTGCCAGCCCTGAGGTAATATGGCTATGAGTCGACTGTCGAGGACAGTCCCTGAGTCAGAGTTGATAAATTTTTGGCCCTAGGGCCGTTTCTTGTGAAAATAGCAAACTTCATTGACGCACAAAGTGTTTTGATGATAAAAGATTCTTCTCCGATTACTTGGTACAAGTATACATGTTTCACCATCTAGGGTTCGATTATTCTATGTAGACACGGTTCATTCGACCAATTGGTCCTGTACATTGTTCTCCTGTCGAGACTCTCTTTGACATATTTTAGCGGTCTCCCGGGGGATGCCCCTCAGTATTTGAGGTTGATCGCAGAGAAGCCTTGAATACTTGGTGAGTTCTCCTCAGGTAGCATATGGATGTTGCCTCGTTAAAAACCTCGTCGGTAAAACCCATTCGGGATAAAATCCGACATGAGGGAAAAAGAGCACAACGCATGATTTAAAACCTAAGGCCTTCGAGTTGGAGGGTGCTCTGATTCTTTTTCAATTGAACACCTGTACATAGGTTAGTGTAAAACATGAAGGAAAGAGGAAGAATATCGTACCTTAGTTGTGGCGGCGTTCAAGCCTCGATAGTCTTCGGTTATCCGTTCCGAGTACGCGGCACGGTCCTTTATTAGTTTATCCGAGGATGTAGTTTGCGATTGGTACTCGACTGTTTGCTTGTTTTTGGCTCCTTCGATGTAGCAGGTGTCGGTGCCACATCGTGCACTGCGAACATTTCTTTTGTTGTGTGTTGTTCCCCGTATATATTTTTTTTATTCCATCCTTCGTAGAGAAGTTCATCATTTGATGTAGGTCGACGGCACCGCCCTCATACTGTGAATCCACGACCTTCCGAGTAATGCATTGTATCTCATGTAACCTTCGATGACATGAAACTTGGTGTTTTGAATTGTACTGACCACGCTGACTGGGAGGATGATTTTCCCTTTGGTTGTTTCGCTCGCCATGTTGAATCCGCTGAGGACACGGGAGGCGAGCACGATCTGGTCGAGCAACCCGAGTTGTTCTATCACCCTCGACCTAATTATGTTGGCAGAGCTACCTGGATTCACGAGCACACATGTAATTTGAAATTTATTCAAAAGAAAGGAAATTAATAGTGCGTCATTATGAGGTTGAGACAAGGTCTCAATGTCCTCTTCGCTGAATGAAAGGGCGTCTTCAGGCATGTAGCTCCGAGTTCGATTTTCCCTGGTGATGGATACTTTTTTTTGCTTAAAAATGGTCCCCTGAGGAACGTAGACTTCACCGATAATAATGTGGATGATGTGTCGTGGTTCTTTTGTTTCATTTTTCTTGTTTGCCTCTCTTTCCCGAAATTGGTTTTTAGCCCGGTCACTAAGGAACCCTCGGAGGCGTCCTTTGCTAATTAGTCGGGCATCCTCTTCTCGAAGTTTTCTGCAATCCTCGGTTCTATGACCATGGGTATCGTGATATTGTCATATCAAATTGGGGTTCCTTTGAGAAGGATCTGATAGCACGAGTCTTGGCCACCTGGTATCCCTAATCTTACTTATGGCCGATACGATGTCTGAAACATCAATGTTGAAGTTGTACTAAGATAACCGGGGTGCCTCTAGCGGCTCTATGTGCCTGTCGAAACCTGCTTTGTTCACGAATCCTCGAGGATTCTATCCTCGGTCCATCTTTTGGTCACTTTGAGGTATGTTACGCCTCGGGATATTTCTCCGATTTTCTACATACAATTGATACCTTTCTTTGGCTGGCCTTGGCTCTCTTTCTAGAAGCCTTGATTCCTTTGCTAAGACTCTTCTAGGATACACCGAGCCCGAGGGGGCCTCCAATTGGTTGTCCTCGACTCTGATCTTTGACAGATACCTGTTGTGTACATCTGCCCAAACTACGGCGGGATACTCGATCAAGTTTTGCTTCAACTACTTTGAAGCTATCGAGCTTCATTCTTCAAGCCCTGAGTCAAGGCTTGTACTTCCCAATCATCAGAGACCGGTGGTAATTCCATTCGTTCCAGTTGGAAGTGGGATACAAACTCCCCCAACATCTCATTCTCTCTTTGTTTGATTTTTAAGACATCAGATTTCCTCGTAGAGACCTTGATGGCACCAGCATGTGCCTTCACAAAGGAGTCCGCCATCATGGAAAATGAGTCTATCGAGTTCGGAGGCAGGTTATGATACCACATCATGGCCCCTTTGGATAGTGTTTCTCAAATTTTTTTCAATAGGATAGATTAAATCTCATTATCTCTTAGGTCGTTCCCTTTCACATCACAAGTATAGGTAGTAATGTGCTCATTGGGGCCCGAGGTCTCGTTGTACATCGGGGGAATCGGGCATTCTAAATTTCTTCGAAATGGGCATTGGGGCTGCACTTGATGGGAATGGCTTTTGCACGAACTTTTTTGAATCTACACCCTTCAGAATCGGGGATGTTCCCGGGACATGATCGACCCTCGAGTTATATGTCTCTACTTTTTTGTCATTAACTTCTATCTTCTTTTCGCCCGATTCGATCCTCTTTGCGAGGTCTTCGAGCATCTCATAACGGCGGGGTCGGCTGCTGACCCATTATTGCTCGACATTTCTGGTGCCTGTTCGACTCGAGGTGTTACATCCCGTACCTTAACATTAGGATGCGTCGTAGTAAATTCACATGAGTTCGAAGGGATTTTGTCTATTAGGAGGTTATAGAGGGATTAAGACATTATTATTATGAGACCCAGTAAGTTAACAACCTTGATATCGTTAGATATTATGTTAGTGTGTGTATACATTATTTTTATTTTCCTTGGACACACATGTAGCTGTTGATGTTCAAAGGTAAAAAGAAATGAGATCTTGCTTCTTGATGTTCAAATGCATGGAAGAAATACTTGAAACTTTTAAAGAACTGATTGGAGAATAGTTTCTATGTCAAAAATTATTTTGACTAGTAACATTGCAATTGAGAGATTAAGGAAAATATGTGCATCATAAAATGCAGAGAGTATGATTATGGATGCATATTCTAGCTTCATGGTTGTGCAACAACCAGATTAACATCGCGTATTTTCAAAAACGGTCCTCGCAAATACATTTCAAACTAATTTTGAAGCTAAAATCTTGGAAGTGTAGCATCTTGCGAATGAGGAAAGAAAAGAATGACTTTATAATCTCGTGTGTTCACTATTTTTTTAGAACTAGATTTTACTGGAAAGTCAAATGGATATTTTAACAAAATAATAGTATATTGGTTTATACCATAATTTATGATTTTTATATTGTAATAGTATTACTTTAAGATGAGGACAAGATTATTTTTTTGAGGTTATAAGTATTTATGATATCTATAACAAGTGATACGTAAAGTCGTGAAAGTGAGAGGGTAAACGAGTTGAAGAAAATGAGGTTGGCCAAAATTTGTCATTTTGGGATAAAATACGGCTCAAGCTAAAATACTTGATATTGATGGACTAGTACCATACAAGGTACCATATGACCATGATAGTAGGATATATAAAATATATTAAAAATAAATAGAATTTTAAGTAATTTGAGACAATTCTTAATTATGCGGGTAATTGGTTAATTACAGGATAGCGGAATATTACCTAATCAATTAATTAATTATTGGATAAGATTTATTTCCCACCCCACCCCCACGTGGCAGCAAGCCACTTCTTGGAGAAGTGACTCTTAGTCAATTTTCATTAGGTGGCATAATTAGGAGAATTGTCCTAAGGATGATATATTATAGTAGTTGAAACCTCTATTAGGATAGCGCAGTTGCAGCTCTCTGTGCCAAAAACGGAAGTTCACAATGCCATGCATGTCCGTATAGAGATATGGGGAAAGAGAACATTGTCTGCCCTAAGTAGTCTGTGATAGAAATATTTGAGTTGTGACTGAGATCTTGTGCCTCTATAAGTCATGAAGTAACTGATAGAGCTCCTCAACTCTCCCGATATTGCAAGCTTCTTTTGATTTTGAGTCCAAAATGGTTCTCCTTCCTGTTACACACATACTTCAGAAATATTAGACTTCTGCTGATAGGATATTTTGTGGATAATGCTGAAAGTGTCACATAAGAGATTATCTCCATATGGTCTATGTTCCTGTAAGCCAACTATTGCTCTATCCTTATATATCTACATGATTCTTCTCGAATAGATGTTCGGTAAGGTCTTGTCCCTGTTTCAATCATCCAACAACCTTTTGAACCGGCTCCGGTACTCTTTCTTTTTGTCATGATCCAAACTATACTGAAGAAACGAGCAAACACACAGTTTACATAAATTTCTCCATTCATAAGAATACTAGAGGTGTCTATATTCTTGATTCCCCATGTGAATTATTATTATCTTCTGTTCATGGGTCCCAAAAAAATACGTATTTGATAATGTTCATTCAAAAGGCATATTGATTTTTATGGCATTCTGAGAAAATCTTATTAACATATTTCTTATGCATTTCATGCATTTATACATGTGCATTGACCCATGACTCAGACGGCATTATATATGCGTATATATGTATGTATATATATGTATATGGGATATGGGAAAGGTTATGGCGTTATATACGCATGACCACCTGATCAGCTGGTATACGTTGATGATTTGCCCACAATGGCCGAGATGATATGATGGGATGACCTCAGAGTCTTAATGATGTTATATACGTACAGACCTATGTATTACATGACATTCATATGCATATGCATAAATATTTCATGATTTACAGAGCTATCCAGACTTACAGGTTGATTATATGTGTCTTTAATTAATATTGACTTAATATTACGTTTCAGTTCTATTTTACATACTCAGTACATTATTCATACTGACGTCCTTTTGTTGGGGACGCTGTATTCATGCCTGCAGGTATAGATAATCAGTTTGACGAGCCCTCATAGTAGACAAGATTGGCATTCAACGAAGGATCGATGAGACTCCACCTCATTCGGAGTGCAACCAAGTCCATAAGTCATCGTGTCAGAGGTTTACTACAGACTTATGGGTAGGCCGGTACCCTTTCCCATTTGATGTCAGTAAATCTTAGAGGCTTTGTAGACAGATGTTCAGTTTGTAAAGTATGTCAGAGGCGTTAACGGCCTATATGTATTCATGTTTTATGAACGATATTTTATTGATATAGTGTTTCCCACTTACAAGTTGTACATTACGAGTTCTGGCCATGTTGGTCCATGATAGTCACAAAGAAAATAAATGAGTTACAGAGTGGTTCGCTCGGGCCATCACGGCACCGGGTGCCAGCCACGCCTCCCCAGGTTCGGGGCGTGACACGAGGAGCCGTTTCTGGTAGTGTTGTGCTTGGGGTTCTCTGATGGATTTGTAGCTGAGCAATAGCCACTTGCTGTGCTTGCAGCATCTCAAAAATAACATGAAGGCTAACTTCCCTTTTCCTTTGAGCACGGGCTTCCTGCGCTTCACGCCGGTCTCCTTCACGCACACTTCCGTCTATATGAGAGATCACATCGACATGTTGAGCATTGCGTGAGCCTTCAGGGTTTTGCGGTGGCACACCGGCACCTGAAGCAGCTGTGCCATTCTCTCCGTCATTCGCATGACCGTTGTTTTCATGTGCGTTTACTGAGTTCAACATTTTCTGACCTGAAATTGAGGATCCTTGGACAAGAAAAAGTGTAAATAATAACTTTTGTTTTTTAGAAAATCAGCAGTAAAACAATCACTATTATTTTTAGCCCCACGGTGGGCGCCAAACTGTTTACCTGGAAAATGGTAATTACAATTATATTTGATTATGTGGTTCTAAAAATATGTGATCTATTTTAATACCAGTTGATTAGGCAGTAGATGCTAGGTGAGAAGTGAGAAAACGAAATAAGAGCGAAGGGTAGCAAGATTATGCAAACCGAGCAGCGGAGAGTTTGCTCTCGAGGTCGGTCAGAATAGGCCTCGAGGTCGAGCTTAAGAGCTTGACAAGGGGCTATCGAGAATGATACAACAGTGTTGAAGGCCTTGTAAATGACCTATTTGTGACTAACAACGAGTAATAAATGAATAACAACTAATGAACACAATAAATGGAAGGCAATAAATCAATGGAACAATTGTAGAGAATATTTTTGTTAGAGAGCAAAGGATGTTCTTGTTCTTGTATTGAATATCATGTGTCTTACAAAGTGATAAGGTCCCCTTTATATATGAGGGAAAATCCCAACATAGTACATGTATAACTAATAAAAAGGGAGTGGATGGTACAATCATTTAATGCCACGATACGGGCTTGTACTATTTTGTGTACTTTGTTAGGTTTAACCACGTGCCTTTTGGGAATTTCCCTCCTTTCCACGTTGGAATTTGATTTGCACTGCCTCGAGGTCGAAGACCTTCGATATTCCTTCTCGATGTCAAAACTCGAACCTTCGATCCTTCTGAGTGCCGTAATGACCGTAAAATCGGGCTCTCCGATTTTAGCCGTAGACACACGTGCAAAATAGGGTGCAACAACTTGACGATTCCGTTGGGGATTATACTTAGGTTCTGACCTTATAAGACTTAGACTAGATCATAAATTTAGGAATGTTTTTTTATATGCTACTTCAATTGTGCTTAATTTCTTGCAAATATGTGCTTACATGTCTTACTTGTTCAGCATGTACTTATCTGCCTGTTTTAATGTTATTACTGTTATCCCACTATTTGTTACCGATTTACGTACACTGTCATTACATTCTTTCCTATTGAGTCATGACCATACAGTATCACACAGAATGGCATGCGAGGGTTTTCTTTTACACCCCTCCAAACCTTCTTTAAAAATTCTTTAGTCCTAGAGAATGGCTTTGCCAGGCCAACTGACATAACATCTCTTAGTATTCAATCCAACTCCAAGAATTAGGAAACACTCTACTCTAGAAAACATAGTTCATACTGCACAAACCTTAGGTGAGTCGGTCCTTGGCATCAACACATAATTAGGAGAGCCACCTTAATGTCAAAGGGTCATGCACCCAACGACGTGACTTTTGTGAAATGACGAACCAATCCCTATGAGATGCTAAAGCTCCGGAGAAAACACTTACTAAACCCCTTTTTTCCATCCCTTCAAAATGGAAATCAAGCGCAACATCCCTAAAATCAGTATGGTCATGGGAGCACTATACAAGCTGAATGAATAGTTGAAGAATATTTGCCGAGATAATGGAGACATGATCCGGATGCACTTAGGAGCGTTGACTACCATACTAAATGTCCCTCACCAAGTTGTTGATAGGATTCTGGAATCCATCCAAAGTTGTTTTCAAGTTCATTGACTGTGAATTGGTACCAGCATTAGAGGAAGTCACCATCTCCACATTGCTACAATTTATCGGGAGAAATCCAGTACAACCGGTTATCATACCAGGCCACGGGTTCCTCGACGCCTTGGGTTTAGTAAGCAGTTTGAATATGAGGAACATTAGAAGAAGGGTGGGTGATCTTAGACCAATTGTCTGGTAGATCTAGACATCAAGAGAGATACGCGTCGCACATGGGGGGTTTTAGTGTGATCAAGAAACTTGGTAAACTCTCTATCCTTTAACCTTCTCTTTGGAATCAACATGAACTTACTTCCAGATGGTACAACTTCTTCAAGGGTTGCAATTTGTTACTTAAAATATAGGCCACAGGACACTTCTTCCAATTAGAGGCCGATGTAGTCTACTTTTTAAGTGTCCCCAATATGATCCGCAAACACAATGACAATGAGGCACTAGATCTAACCGCATAGATAAGTGGAATGGAGCGAAATGCTGACTCACCTAAAGTAGATGCTTTTGTGGTTGAGCGGCAGGGCAATTCTAAGGCCCCTAGGAAGTATTTCATAGAGCTGATATGACTCGAAGGTATTCATCCATATACACCTCTATGAGTTCTCAGGCAGTTTGGTCTGATCCAAGATGTGTCCCTCTGGTCGAGAATAGCTCAGTATAAAGATGATTACAATGGAAAATCTCGATCCCAAGAGTAAGTAAGCTTCAAGATTAGTGGAATGTCGTGATCATGATGCCGATAGTTACAACTCATTGTGTACCCTAGAATACTTTGTATGTATCAATGAGGAGGATGGGTCGACCAAGTAGACAAGGACTGGTCATGTTAGAAGATGCAATTGCAGCTCTACAAATATATCACGTTATCTTGCCTTATTAACTCGTTACCACCACCATGCATCGAAAAGTGGTTCCATAATCAAATGAAAATATGCTGCCACCTTCAGAGGATGATGATCGAGTGGTCGAATATATACAAATTGAATCTGATATAGAACATGTTGCACCCTATTTTGCACGAATCAGAACAAGATTCAACTAGTGGTTTCCCTCTTGATGATAAATGTGAATCACCACCTAATGTTTAAAGTTATACTAGGTTACCTATTTAATTATTGAGATCATTACCCTATTAGTATGAGAACTAATGAGATTTTTGGTAAGGGTTCTTGTTCTTCTAAAGGGAAGGTGTTCGACACCCCCTAAAATTTACATGAGGAAGCTCAATGGGACTTAGACTAGGTTTAGGGAATCAACTGTCTATATTCCACTTAGTTAATGCTTAAAAGTTTATGGATTACCCTATGTAATGTATAAAGCTTATTAATTGAAAAGGATGCTTGCAATATGGAAAGGAGAGTGTAGTTTTCGTTTGTAACAACCTTGAAAAGCGTTCGAATTTGTGTGTTTCGAAGAACTTTAAAAATAGGCTTATAAGGTTTTATTTGTAAACATTGTAAGTACGACAAAGTTTAAATAGTAATTTAATTTTGAAACAAACATGGTTGTTTGTGTAACCTTGGTGAAGTAAGGGCTATTGGAGAAATGGGTTTAGGTATACCTTAAAAACTCATTTCCAAATTGTGCATCCATGCTTTAGAAGAAAGCCATTTGAAGTTCTTTGATTGTGACTGCGTTCGTTTGGTTTTGTAAAAATCTCAACTTTGAAATACTTTTATGATTTTGGATTTTTAAGAAAGAAAAACTTGCTTTTCAAATGTATCTTAATCTTCATGGAGCTCAATGAAAATTGTTAGTATGAGTGAAAAGCAAAAGTTGTACAATAGAGTAACTAAGCAAGTTGCAGTTATTTAACTACTAAAGAGATAATAATTCTTTTAGCTTGCCTAAGTTTCTAAAGAATCAAAGAATAATAAGGAATAACACATTCACTCAATATCATTATTGTTATATACACATAAAAAATAACAGCAAATTTAAGGAAAAAGCATTGAAAGAAAGGGAATTGGACTTATGGTTTGGGCGTAAAGAAGGTTACGCCCAACAGACAACAAGCATGCAGCAACAACTTCAATAAATCCAAATCAAGCTAGAACGTGGGCCTGCATCCATTGAGAAATCAACATGCCCAGTCCAGTCATACATAAAAAAGGAAAGAAATACATTAGATATATGGCCCAATGTGATGCTTAAGTATAAATGATATAAATTCAATGGCCCAACAAATATTAGTAGTTAGTAATACAAATAAAATTGTGTAAGGTCAGACATAGTAAAGAAGATCACAATGAAGCCTTTTCTTTCATTTAACACCAAACCCAAAGATATTAATGAGTGTTAATGATTAAGCTCTTAGGTTGAAACTTTGTTCATAGCCAAGACACCCTTTGGGCCTCTGTCAAATCACAATTCATAAGGGTCTCAAGGATTCCGAGCAATGTATGTGTCCGGGGGAGTATCTAGCCACAAATTAAATCTCACTTTTAGATACCCCTAACCACTCATATTCACTCTTCATTATAGGTTTAAGTGCTAATGAGGCATTAATTGTTAGTTTCAATACAACTGTAACAACAATACACATGTTTAGACATATGTGCTTCCAACAGAAGCTAAAGAAAATGTTTCTATGAACATGTGATAGCATATATCAATAGGGAGATCACAATCCAATGATCAATGTGTAACTCACTATTAAAAGCTATCAATATGTAGAATAATACCAGGGAACCAATTAAAGGTGCAATTAAGGGAAAAAAGTGACAGCATGCTATTTCAGTAGTTCAAACAATTGAGTTAGACAACTTACGAAGTAGAAAAGACAGATAGTTCAAATTTACACAGGTCCTCAAACATAACAGTCTAGGTTTAAGTTAATCAGGGGTGCATGCACAAGTCAAGTCTTAAGTTCTAATAGGTGTATGAGTTAATAGTTTCATATGAGATCTTTAAAGAGTGTTAGCGGGAGTATTTAAGTGAGCAGATTGATTTCAACTTTAATAGATGATCACTTTCCGTTAAAAGATTCATGATACCATATTCACATTTGGTTCATTAAGAATCAAGGCATAATATTGTACTCAAGCAAAACAGATATCATCAAAAGGCTCTCACAAAATCACAAATGATTTATAGTTGTTGCAAATATAGCAAGGTTCAATCTTCGTTATGTGATAGAGCAATGGGAGAATACATGCTCTATGAGAGATAAGTAGAGACCTTGTTTGATAACAGGAACGCGTACAACAATCCAAGATAGACAATAAAGCACATACAAAAGGATCCATAAGGAGTGTAAGGCTACGTCATGATAGAGTCTCAAACATCATAGGATCAATGTCGACAAGTTCAGTATAAAAGTTCAGAACAAAGAAGGGTTCACATGGAATAAAGATGATAGTAGTAGCAAAATAGCTAGTCCAGTTACACAAGTGAATGCATCAACCAAAACATAATGAAGTTTGACTTGGTATGGTCATTTCATGGTGTGATATACATGTTCAAAAGTTATAACTCTCAACCAAATTTTGTTTCCTAATCAGATTCTTGAAGACAATTCCAAACATGCTTGGTATACTTCATACAAGATTAACTACGGAGATTCATTAGATCTTAAACAAGTTTCATTTCAGAATATAATTGCATCTGGGTTAAGCTTCACAAACATGATCACATAATCAAAGAAGTGGACAAGGGCACCTTTATAGTAATCTCTTAATAGATCTCAGAATCACATAACATATTGGACGAGGGGAAGAAGCCATACATATATATAATATGGTATTTATAAAGGTTTGCAAGATTACATAAAATATCAAGTGAGCGGATGGTCTAACAACCAAGCTAGTGAATCCACCACAAAAGTTCAAGGCACAGTCATGTGCATTTTACATGTTAAGGTAGGCAAGGTTTCAATAGCAGATTAATCCATCTAAGAAAACAAGTTAAGTATATATGACATGAATACCATGATGAAGTTAATTTTAGGTATGCTAACATATGATATACCACTATTAACCCAAAAGCTAATATAGCATAGTTGTAACATACCTCAACCCTCGACAGGATACTAAGACTCCGTTTTGGGGTCAAATTTACAAAAAGTCAAACTTGGTCAACTCGTCCAATTTAAAGCTTCACCAATGAAATTCATTCTTCCAAATCGACTCAGAATAACATGAAAACCAAAATCGATGATTCACATAATCCATAATACATTATACAAAGCTAATAATTCCTGTAAACTACCGAGAGAAGTGCAAATTCTCAAAATGGCTGGTTGGGTCGTTATAGTGTTTGGTCGAGTTATCTGTCGCATGCATCTTCCCTTTCGATCGCAAGTTGTACGGTGTTTCCGCCAGTTTTGGGTCAACAAAAACTGACTTCTTCTTTTGTGATTAATAATAAAGTAATACAAGAAAGAAAAGAAAAAGAAAACGACAGAAGTTAGTTTCAGTGTTGTACAAATATGGCATACAGAGAAGTCAGTTCACATATTCAAGAAAACATATTTCCTAATGTTTAGGGGACCTCTGTTTGTTGGAGGTAGGCCTAAATCGCAATTTTTGACAAAAATTAGACTTGACACCTTCAAATCCAAAGCAAACTTGGTTTTCATTAATAATATTTGGATTATAACAGGCGGGAGAAAAGGTTTCATCATTGTTTCCAACATTCATAAGATTACATGGACTCAACAGACTTGCCCTTAGGAGAAACGAAAGGTTTGACATAATATGTACAAGGTGGGAAAGGAGTGAAATCAACCACTTCTAATAGCTATCCCCATAACCATTTCCCATGTCTTCCTCCTCGTCTGGCTCATATTCTGGGTCTTCTTCAAATTATCCTTCATCATCATTGTACTCGGGCTCCTCCTCTTGTTCTTCTTTTTGTTTTGTATCAGACTCAATTTTTATACACTCCACTACTCGATCGTCATCCTCGGGAGGTGGTAACATATGATCAATTGACCTCGGGACCACTTGTTGGTGTATTGAGGTAGTGACGAGGTAGTATGGAAACATCTCATGATAAATTTTCAAGGTCACCACTGCATCTTCCAACCAGGGTATTTCGTCCCTGCTTGGTCGGGCTAGCTCATCTTCTGCATTGATCCAAACATAGTATTCCAGAGTGCACCACAAATACTGACCCATTGGCATTGTGATAATATCGTTCCACTCCTCCTGAAGCCTCCGTATCCTTGATATCTGGATAACCCCATTGTACTCATCTTCATATAGTGTCGTCCTTATCAAGAGAGATACATCTTGAATCAGCCCATATTGCCTGAGAACTCGTAGGGATGCATATGGCTGGATGCTCTCGAGTCCTATCAACCCGATGAAAGACTTCTGGGGAGTCATTGGAATTTCCCAGCCGCTCAGCCATGATAGATTTTTGTTTATACATTCTCCTCTGTGACATCGAATCATGTTGCTAATGACCACAACGAAATTGTACCCCTCGGGAACAAGAAGATAATGCTCTCAGAATTTTCACTAACACCATAGGTACCATAGTGGCTTGGAGGTTGCCCTGGAATATTGCCAAAACTACAGGCATAAATTTGATATTGATCCGTCCTCTTCTTTGTGGGAAACCCAACAGTCCTAGTAGCGGCAAATAGAAGGTTATGGGTCAGATTCTTTCCCAGGTTACCTGATCACATTGGAACTCCCCTAGGTACCACTCGTAGTTCTCATGATGTCCAAACTTGTCGAACAATTGGTCTAGGCTTACCCACCCATCTTCAATGTTTCTCAAACCCCGTCTGTTTTCCAGACCCAAAGCATCGAGAAACTTGTAGCCGGGCATGGTGATCGGAAGTATAGGCTTCCTCCCTGTAAATGGCAGCTCTATGAAGTTGGTAACTCCTTCCAATGTTGGAACCTACTCACATCCGGTGAACTTGAAAACTACTTTGGCCAGATCCATGGATTTTATCAGCAAGCGTGTAAGCACCCTATTGGCCCAAATGTTCAGTAAGGCAGTCAATGTGCCTAGGTTCATCCTAATTTCATCTCCATGCTCTCGTTATATGTTCTTCCACCATTGATTTATCTTATGCGGTGCTCCCATTACCATTATTATTTCGGGGATGTTCTAGTTGATTTCCATTTCTAAAGAGGGTAGGAAAAAATGTGTGATAAGCATTTTCTTCGGATCATTAATGTCTTATCATGATTAGTTTGTATTTCCACAAAAGTCATGGCGTTGGGTGCATGACCTATTGCCATTAAGGTGCCTTCCTAATTGTGTTTTGATTCAAAGAAGCGACTCACCTAAGTTTAAGCAATATGACGAATGTTTTCTAGAGTAGAGTATTTCCTAATTGTGAGTTGGACTCAATACTGCGAGAAGTTATGTCAATTAACCTAACAAAGCCATTCTCCAAAATTAAAGAGTTTTGAAAAACGATTCGGAGGGGTGTAAAAGACAACCCTCGCATGCCATTGTGTGTGATAGTGTACGACCAAGACATGATAGGAAAGACTGTGATGACAGTAAAGCGGTAACACAACGGGATGTTAGTAATAAGATTAAAGCAAGTAGATAAGTACATATTGAGCATGTAAGCAAGCAAACACATGTTTGCAAATTAAGCATAGTTAAAGCAGTATACAAACATTCCTAAATTCAAGTCCAGTCTAAGCTTTCTAAGGTCAGAACCTAATTACAATCCCCAGCAGAGTCGCCATATTGTTGCACCTTATCGAGCATGACTCAAAACAAGATTCAACTAGTGGTTTCACTATTGATGATAAAAGAGAGTCTCCACCTAATATTTAAAGGTATAATATGGTACATATTTAATTATTGAGATCATTACCCTATTAGTCTGCTAACGAGTGGGATTTTGTATAATGGTTCTTGTTCTTATAAGGGGAAGGTGTTAGGCACCCCCTAAAATCTACCTGAGGTAGCTCCATTGGACTTAGACTAGGTTTAGGTAATCAACTGTCTATGTTTCACTTAGTTAGTGCTTAAAAGTGTATGGCTTACCCTATGTCAGATTTAAAGCTTATTAATTGGAAATGATGTACGCAATATGAAAACAAGAGTGTAGTTTTCATTTGTAAAAGCCTTGAAAAGTGTTCGTAGTTATGTGATTGAAAGAACTTTGAAAGTAGGTCTATAAGGTTTCATTGGTAAACTTTGTAAGTATGACTAAGTTTAAAAAATAATTTACTTTTGAAACAAAAGAGTATGTCTGTGTAACCTTGGTGGCGTAAGGGCTATTTGAGAAATATGTTTAGATATACCTCGAAAACTCATTTCCAAATTATGCATCCTCGCTTTAGAAGAAAGCCATTTGAAGTTATTTGATCATGACTGTGTTCGTTTGGTTTTGTAGAAAACTCGACTTTGAAATTATTTTCTGATCTTGGATTTTAAGAAAGAAAGTACTTGCTTTTCAGATCTATCTTAATCTTCACAGAGCTTCATGAAAACGATTAGTATGAGTGAAAAACGAAAATTGTATAGCAGAAGTAACTAAGCAAGTTGAAGTTATTTAACTACTGAAGAGATAGTAATTCTTTTAGTTACCTACTATTTTAGCTTGCCCAAGTTTTTAAAGAATTAAACAATAATAAAGAATATCACTATTTACGCAAAAAGCAACGAAAGAAAGGGAATTTGACTCGTGGTTTGGTTCTGAAGAATGTTAGGCCCAGCAGGCGACAGCAGCTTCAACAACTCCAACTTAAGCTAGAACGTGGGCCTGAGTTCTTTGAGAGTTCATCATGCCCAATTCAGTCTTACATAAAAAAAAGGAAAGAAATAAATTATATATATGGCCCAACATGATGATTAAGTAAAAATGATATTAATGCAATGTCCTAACATAAATGCGACAAATATTAGTAGTCAGGAATACAAATAAAATTGTGTAAGGCCAGACAGAGTAAAGAAGATCATAGTGAAGCCTTTTCTTTCATTTAACACTAAACCCAAAGACATTAATGAGTGTTAATGATTAAGGGTGAAACTCTATACATAGCCAAGACACCTTTGGACCCCTGGCACTTCAGAGTTCACAAGTGTCTCAAGGACCCGTAGAAATGCTTGTGTCAGGGAGAGTATCCTAGCCACAAATTAAATCTCACTCCTAAATACCCCTATCCACTCACATTCACTCTTCCCTGTATGATTAAGTGCCAATGAGGCATTCATTGTGTGTTTCAATACTACTGTAACAAAAATACACATGTTTAGACATATGTGTTTCCAACAGAAGCTAAACAGAATATTTCTATGAAAATATAATAGCCGATATCATTAAGGAGATCACAATCCAGTCATCAGTGTATAACTCATTGTTAAAAGCTATCAATATGCAGAAGAATACTTAGGGGAAGCAATTACAGGTGCAATTAAGGGAAAAGAACAGTAACTAGTTCAACAAATTGAGTCAGGCAACTTGAGAAGTAGAAAAGGCACATAGTTCAAATTTACAAAGGTCTTCAAACTTAACAGTCTAGGCATAAGTAAATCAGGGTTGCATGCACATGTCAAGTCTTAAGTTCTAGTAGGTGTATGAGTTAATAGTTTCATATGAGATCTTTAAAGAGTGTCAACAAGAGTCTCTAAGTGAGCATATTGATTTAAACTTTAGTAGATGATCATTTTCCCTCAAAAGATTCCTGATATCACATTCACGTTTGGTTCATTAAGAGTCAAGCTATTCAAGAAAAACAGATATCATCATATGGCTCTCTCAAATCCACAAATGAATTATAGTTGACTTATGCAAACTTAACAAGGTTTAATCTTCATTATGCCATAGGGAAATGTGAGAACATAGTAATGAATACGAGGAATAAGTAGTTACAAAATAGCTAGTCCAGTTACATAAGTGAATCCATCAACCCAAAGATAATGAAGTTTGACTTGGTATGGTCAGTGCAAGGGATTATATACATGTTCAACAATTATAACTCTAAACATAATTGTGTTTCCTATTCAGATCCTTGAAGACAATTCCAAACATGCTTGGTCTACTTCATACAGTATTAAATACATAGATTCATTAGAGCTTGAACAAGCTTCATTTCAAAATATATTTGCATATGGGTGAAGCTTCAGAGACATTATCACATAATCAAAGAAGTGGACAGAGGCACCTTTACAGTAATCTGTTAAGAGATCTCAAAATCACAGAAACATATTGGAAGAGGGGAAGAAAACCAAACATGTATATAATGTGGTGTTCTAAAGGTTTGCAAGATTATAGAACATATCCAGTGAGCAGATGATCTAACAACCAAGCTAGTGAATCCACCATAAATGTTCAAGCCACAAAGTCATGTGAGTTTTACATGTTAAGATAGACATGGTTTCAATAGCAGATTAATCAATCTAAGCAAATAAATTAAGTTTGTATGACATGAATAACATGATGAAGATAATTTTAATAATATTAATAATATACCATTGTTAATCCAAAATCTAATGTAGCACAACTGTAATAGACCTCAACCCTTGGCAGGATATCAAGAGATGTTTAAAGAATACTGCTTGATCAAGCTGACTAAGCATGATATTATATTTAACAAACACATATAGAATCATTGCAAGATTCCTAAACAATGACAAAAGCTCAGAAATTGTTTATGTCATTCACCAATAAGAGCTATTTATCCACTTAAGTCATGTAGTTCATTTACATAGATGAACCAGTCATAATAACACAAACTATCAGGAGATGATTGACTCAAAAAATAATGATATTATGTAAGAGCATAACATTATAATCAATCACAAACTACTAACACACATCATGGATAAAATTAACCAACAAAAGAAAACATGATGTAGCACAAAACAGTATGAATGATAAAAAGAAAAGGAGGGTCGGTGTACACTAGCCTTCTACGGAGCAGCAAACCAAATAAAGTATTTTGTTTTGCCATTAAAAATCCAAACTCAAGCTCGAGGAGTAGATAAAATCAGAAACGGGTAAGGAAATTAGTGAGAAATCTGAGCATTTAATTCTCTTAACCGTTTCTTTTTATGTTGTGTTACGAGGTAAGTCGTGTTAGGTGCGAGCATTGAATGCTCCTATTTAAAGTGGCAATTTAAGCCTTAGGTTTCAACAAAAAATTAAAATTGATTGTGGAGGGTGACAAAGAGATTGATGATGCTAGCAAAATGATTGAAAATCAAAAGATCAAAGGGGAAAATTGTAGGAGTTTTGCCTCAGTGCAAGACAACCGTTGTAGGCGAGAAAATCATCTGACAAAGATCGAAAATTCAGAGGTCATTTCATTTGACCTTTGGTTTTCAAATAAATATAATGAGACACTCATGCATGTTCTGATTTTATTGAAGCACAAGAAGATCTGAAGACTGGAAGTTTCATCTATGAGTCTAAGTTAGAAAAATAGAGATTTTGAATTCATATGATGAAATAGGGAGATATCGGCGAGATTTGCTGAGTCAGAAGGCACAAGGGATAATTTGGGGTCATGCTTTACAACCTTGCATGATTTAGTGCAAGGTTTATGGGATTGATGGGTTTGGGATTTGAGAGAGTAAAGAGAGGAAGGGGAAAGAGGGGCGACTGAGTCATAAGAGGTAGGGCTGGGGGTAGGGGTTAGTAGTCTCTAGGGATAAAAATAAGAGATGGAACGGGAGCCAGTGGATCATCTGATCAATGTCTCCGATTATTTTAATAATCAGGGGTTTCAAAATAGTTTTATGGAGAGGAATCGATGGCCCTTGGATTATTATGATCCAACGATAGAGATAAAACACGACAGGCTTCAAAAATAATTAAAAAATAGGACTAACCCCGATCTGTTGATTACATGTGTCACGACCCCAAAACTTAAACCGTTCGTGATGGCGCCTATCGTGGAACTAGGCTAGCCAATAACCACATGTTTACAATTTCTATCAAAATCCCAATCCAATTTCAAGCATTTCATAAAATATACAGAGTTTACTAAATACATTAGGCCAATAAACAGTGCCACCAACCCCAAAACCCGGAGCCAAAAATGTCATGAGCATCTAATAATAATAAGCCAAAGTTATACTCTTATAATACAAAACCTCAAAATGAATACCTAGCTAAAACAAGAAGGGAAAACAGAGATGCTGCGGACTCTGAACAGCTACCGCTGTATCCCACACTCTGGCTCCGCACGGAAAAGATAGCTAATGCTCGGTATCTGCACCTGAATCTACACACAGGGGTGCAGGGAGTAATGTGAGTACGCCAACTCAGTAGTAATGAAAATAAATCAAGCCTAAGCACCAAGGAAACACATAAAAATCAATGTCATCAATTCACAATACGCACATCCTTACTTTGCAACAGTATAAACATAGATATATGAAATCATCATGCCTTAAAACCAACCTCAGGAAAGTCTTTTGAAAAGTGTTTATTTTTAACAGCTCCAAACCGAAAGATTTAGTATGAAAATGAAATGAATCACATAGAGGCCCTTTGGGCAAAACACATTTCATAAGTTCTGAGTGAAATAGTAAAATCATAAGTAGCCCCTCGGGCAAAAACATGTATCATAATCAGCCCCTCGGGCATGCCTCACAGTCACTCATAATCAGACCCTCGGACATACCTCACCATCACTCGTAATCAGTCACTCAAGACATCACAGTCACTCATGCCTCCCAATCACTCGTCACTCGGCACTCGGTGTGCTCACTGGGTGTGTGTGCAGACTCCGGAGGGGCTCCTTTAGCCCAAGCGCTAATATCAAGGCACCTCGTGGCGTATCATATCCTCAAAATCAGGCCCTCGGCCTCACTCAGCAGAACCTCTCAAAAGCCCCTCGGGCGAATCAGGAAAAATGGGGTACTCGATCAAAAATATCATTTTAAAAAATCTCAAAGTAGTGTAAATTAGGTTAAATTTCAAAAACAGTAAGCACAATTTGGCTGAGTGCAATCATCAATAAATAGTGGGAAGACAGCAGTAAAAAGCCCCAAAGGGGTCTAAACAGATCGGCACGAGGCCCGATACACGTCTTATAGCCGAAATATTTCAACAATCTTTAGAACATAATTTAACATAAGGTTTTGAGTAAAATATGCAACTCATTAGTTGCCGCGGAGTGGACCTAGTCCAATCCAAAAAAAAAAAAAAAATAGTGCGCGCCACATACTCGTCATCCAACATGTGCGCCATTCTAAAATCAGTAAAAAATATGCAATCCGGGGTTTCATACCCTCAGGACAAGATTTATAACCATTACTTGCCTCTATTGGGCCGCAACACTAGTCCGCTATAGTCTTGCCCCTCAAATTCGCTCCTGATTACTCCGAATCTAGCCAAAACCAGTTTAACATCATCAATATATACTAAAGGAACACAACCCAATATCAAATTATACAAGAATCTCAAAATTTGGCCAAACCCGAGCCCTGGGCCCACGTCTCGGAATTTGATAAAATTTACATCACTAGAGTTCTCGTTCTCCCACGATTCTATTCATACCACGAACACTAAAATCGGACACCAATTGCCCACTCAAATCCTCAGAAGACAATTTCAATTTCCATGCACCCTTCTTCCCCCAAATTTGGGTTTAATTCCAACAATTTTTAGGGTTTAATTACTTAGAAAACGACATATAAACGAGTTATGAAGTTTAAAACCTTACCTCCAAGTGATTCCCTTCGATTTCCTCTTCAAACCCTTTCAAAAGAGCTCCCAACTCGTTCAATAAAGGAGGAAAATGAACTATTCTCGCACAAATGGCCTTTAAAACATTCTGCCCAGCCATCTAATTTCCTCAGTGCGATCGCGACATTAGACACGCGATCGCGATGCACAGACCAGCCAACTAAATGCGATCGCAGCCTAATACACGCGATCGCACTGCCTTACCTGGCCAACCTACGCGATTGCAATCCTAACCACACGATCGCATAGAACAAAATGCATGTCCCACTATTTTACTCTACGCGATCGCGAACGAGTCCACGCGATCGCATTGAAGGATTCACTGCTGCTAAAACACCAGAAAGCAGCAGTCTTCTTAAGGCCAAAAAGTGCCCGTTTGAGCATCCGAAATACACCTGAGGCCCCCGGGACCTCAACCAATCCTACCAACATACCTGATAACATCATTAAAACTTAGTCGATCCTTCGAAACACCAAAAACAACATGAAAACACCAAAATTACATCAAATTGAAGCCTATGAATTTTGAAACTTCCAAATTTCGACAACTACGCCGAAACCAACCAAAACACCTCCGGTTGGCCTGAAATTTTGCACACATATCCAAAATGACATTACGGACCTGTTCCAACTTCTGGAATCCCATTCCAACCCCGATAGCCTATTTTCCACTGCCAACCGATCGCCAAAAACTAATTTTTGCCAATTCAAGCCTAATTCTACACCGGACATCAAAACTTCATTACGAACACACTCCTAAGTCCCAAATCAACTAAAAAGCTATACGAGCCATAAAATACGCATTCCGAGGTCGTTCACCAATAAGTTAACTCTCAATTGACTTTCTCAATTATTAAGCTACTTTGAGAGACTAAATACCTCAATCCTCACCATGACCACTCCAGACCCAAACCAACTAACCCAACACAACAAAAATAGGCTAGCAATATATGACAAATGCAGAAATGGCGGAAACGGGGAAATCTCACGGAACGACCGGCCGGGACGTTACATCCTCCCCCTCTTAAACAAACTTTCATCCTCGAATGGGTCTAGAAACATATCTGGAGTCTCGAATAAGTGAATATATCTGTCCCGCATCCTAAACCAAGTCTGTGCCCAATAGCCTAGCCTCGCTCGGCTCAAACCAACCAACCGGAGATCTGCGCCTCCTACTATATAAAGCCTCATACGGAGCCATTTGGATACTCGACTGATAGTTGTTATTATATGCAAACTTCGCTAGTGGCAGAAATTGGTCCCATGAACCACCAAAGTCAATCACACAAGCACGAAACATATCCTCAAAAATCTGAATGGTACGCTCCAACTGCCCGCCGGTCTGAGGATGAAACGCTGTGCTCAACTCAACCTGAGTACCCAACTCTCTCTGTACGGCTCTCCAAAACTGAGATGTGACCTGAGTGTCTCTGTCGGAAATGATATAAACTGGAACCCCATGCAATCAGACAATCTCCCTGATATAAATCTCAGCTAACCTCTCCGAAGAATAAGTGGTACCAACAGGAATGAGGGCGCGAACTTGGTCAGCCGATCCACAATAACCCATATAGCATAAAACCTCCTCGAAGCCCATGGGAGTCCAACTACGAAGTCCATGGTGATCCGCTCCCACTTCCACTCCGGAATATCAAATCTCTGAAGCAATCTACCTGGTCTCTGGTGCTCATACTTCACCTGCTGACAGTTGAGACACCGAGCCACAAACTCCACAATATCTTTCTTCATCCTCCTCCACCAATAATGCTGCCTAAAATCCTGATACATCTTTGCGGCACCCGGATGGATGGAATGCCGCAAGCTATGAGCCTCTGCTAGAATCAAATCTCGAAACCTATATACATTGGGCACGCAAATCCGGCCATGCATCCTCATGATCCCATCATCACCAATAACCACATCCCTGGCATCACCTCGACGGACCCTGTTCTGAAGAACAAGCAAATGTGGATCATCATATTGGCGTGCTCTAATCTGATCGTAAAGAGAAGACCTGGAGGCTACACAAGCCAATACCCGCGGGGGCTCTGATAGATCCAATCTCACCAAACGACCCGCTAAGGCCTGAACATCAAGGGCTAATGGCCGCTCTACTACTGGAAGGTAGGCTAGACTCCCCAAACTCTCTGCTCTGTGACTCAGGGCATCAGCCACTACATTGGCCTTCCCTGGATGATATAAGATAGTGAGGTCATAATCCTTGAGAAGCTCTAACCATCTCCTCTAACGCAAATTCAAGTCCTTCTGCCTCAGCAAATACTGCAAACTACGATGGTCGGTAAAAATCGCACACTGCACTCCATACAAATAATGCAGCCAAATCTTCAAGGCATGAACAATGGAAGCTAACTCAAGATCGTGCACTGGATAATTCTTCTCGTGCACATTCAACTGTCTAGACGTGTAGGCAATCACCGTACCGTCCTGCATCAACACCGCTGCCAAACCAACTCTAGAAGCATCACAATAGACTATATAAGAACCCGAACCAGTAGGCAAAACTAGTACCGGAGCTGTGGTCAATGCTGACTTGAGCTTCTGATAGCTCTCCTCACACTCATCAGACCATCTGAATGGAGAACCCTTCTGGGTCAATCTGGTCAAAGGCGAAGCAATAGAAGAGAATACCTCCACAAAGCGACGGTAATATCCCACCAAACCAAGGAAACTCCTAATCTCTGTAGCTGAGGATGGTCTAGGCCAACTCTGCACCACCTCTATCTTCTTCGGATCAACCTGAATACCCTCACTAGACACCACGTGCCCCAAGAAAGCTACTAAACCAAGCTAAAACTCACACTTGGAGAATTTTTCATAAAGCTTATCTCCCCTCAACCTCTGTAACACAACTCTCAAATACTGAGCATGCTCTTCTGGCTACGAGAATAAACCATGATGTCATCAATGAATATAATGACAAAAGAATTAAGGTAAGGCTGAAACACGTTGTTCATCAATTGCATGAACGCAGCTGGGACATTGGTCAGCCCAAATGACATAACCAAGAATTCATAATGACCATATCTGGTCCTGAAAGCAGTTTTCGGAATATCAGAATCCCGAATCTTCAACTGATGATATCCAGATCTCAAGTCAATCTTGGAAAACACTCTAGCTCCCTGAAGCTGGTCAAACAAATCATCAATGCGGGGCAAGGGGTACCGATTCTTCACCGTAACTCTGGTCAACTGTCGATAATCAATACACATACGCATGGACCCATCCCTCTTCTTCACGAACAACACCGGTGCACCCCAAGGTGACACACTAGGCCGAATGAACCCCTTATCCAGGAGTTCCTAAAGTTGCTCCTTCAATTCCTTTAGCCCCGCTGGTGCCATACGATAAGATGGGATAGAAATAGGCTGGGTGCCTGACACCAAGTCAATACCAAAATCAATATCCCTATCAGGTGGCATGCTTGTCAGATCTGCAGAAAACACATCCGGAAAGTCACAGACCACACGAACTGAATCAATAGCGGGAGTCTCACCACCGACACCCCTCACAAAGTCCAAATAAGATAAACACCCTTTCTCAACCATGCGCTGAGCCTTCAGGTAGGAAATCACCCTGCTAGGCATATACTCGGAAGAACCTCTCCACTCAACCCTCGGACACCCTGGCATAGCTAATGTCACGGTCTTAGTGTGACAATCAAGAATTGCATGGCACAGAGATAACCAATCCATGCCCAATATCACATCAAAATCGACCATGCTGAGTAACAGTAGGTCCACTCGGGTCTCCAGAACCCCAATAGATATCATGCACGACGGATACACACGGTCCACAACAACAGTGTCACCCACTGGAGCCGACACATGAACAGAGGTGACTAGAGACTCACGAGGCATATCCAGAAAATGGGCAAAATATGAAGAAACATAGGAATATGTAGAACCACGGTCAAATAAAGCCAAGGCATCTCGGCAACATATTGAGATGATACTTGCGATCACCGAGTCTGAGGCCATAGAATCTGGCCTGGCTGGAAATGCATACATGCGAGCCTGACCTCCCCCTGCTCGACCTCCCCTTCTAGGGCGGCCTCTGGCTGATGGACTACTACACCTGGCTGTCTGGGCGGGTGGTGAAGTAACTGGAGCTGAAGTCGAGGGCTGGCCCCTCTACTGAGAAGGTCCACCGGAACGGCGGGGACACTGCCTCCACACGTGCCCGAACTCTCCACACTCAAAACAACTCCCTGGAGCTGGAGTCGAGGACTGATAGAAACCCTAACACCCGAACGGCCACTGGAAGACTCATGCATAGAAGAAGTCTGAACTTAGGGTGCTCGAGTTGCACTCTGAGCTGGGATGGCACCAAATAAAGTATGGCCTGACTGAGAACCACGGGGACCATGCCCCAAAGATGCACCATTATACGCTGGTCGGCCTGACTGAGGAGGCCTGAATGAACGGCCCCTACCCTGCTGAAACTGCCCCTTGAAGGGAGCACCACTAGAACTGCCCGAACCATGAGGCCTCTTGGCTTCCCTCTCCTCCCGCTCCTGGCGGCGAACGGACTCAATATCTCGAGCTATGTCAACAACCTACTAGAATAAAGCACCCGATACTCCATCCCGAGTCATAAATAGTTGCACCTGATAAGAAAGGCCATCTACAAACCTCATCACCCTCTCCCTATCAGTAGGGACAATCTCAGAAGCATGCCTAGTCAACTCGGAAAATCTCATCTTGTACTGAGTAACTGATAACTCTCCCTGGTGCAGCTACTCAAACTGCCTGCGCTGCTCCTCTCTATGGGACTGAGGAACATACTTCCCCAAAAAGATCATGGAGAACTGCTGCCAGGTGAGATGTGCTGAACCAACTGGCCTACGCCTCTCGAATGACTCCCACCAAGTAAAGGCAGCACCCACAATATGAAATGTAACAAATGAGACCCCACTGGTCTCCAAAATACCCGCAGTACGTAGTATCCTCTATCACTTATCTAGAAACCCCTGGGAATCCTCGCCCTTTGTACCGCTGAAAGTCAGAGGCTGAAGTCTGCTGAACCTCTCAAGCCTGTGCTGCTCGTCCTCAAGCATAGCATGGACCGCATAATTCTGGACCGGAGCAACTGGCTGAGATGGGGCTGCTCTCGGTGCGTGAATACCCTGTGCAGCCTGCTCAGGTGCCCGGGCAGCTGGAGTCTGATTGCCTCCCCCGGCTTGGGCTGTGGTGGCAGAAGAAGACATGGAGACTGCCTGAGCCAAACTGATGCACACTGTCAATATCTGAGACAAGGTCTCATGAAGACCCGGAATAACCATAGGCACTGCCGGTGCCTGAGCCTATCCCGCTAGAACACCATCTGCGGGAACCTGATCCTAATCGACAGGGGGATCCTGTGGTACTGGCCCGGCTGCTGCGCGGGCTGGCCCCTACCTCTACCACGGCCTCGACTCTCGCTGGTCTAGCCGGTGACTAGTCACTCGGATCGGTATGACGTGTCCTCACTATCTGTGAGAGAATGAAATAACGTAAGTTCAGATTTCAAGAATCAATAGATTAGCACGAAAGAGTTCAAGAAGGATAGAAATGTTTCCTAAAAGTTCGGCAGCCTCTCGAAGATAAGTACAGACGTCTCCGTACCGATCTGCAAGACTCTACTAAACCTGCTCATGACCGTTGAGTCCTATGTAACCTAGGCTCTGATACCAAACTGTCACGAACCCAAAACCTAAACCGGCCGTGATGGCGCCTATCGTGGAACTTGAATAGACAATAGCCACATGTTTACAATTTCTTTCCAATCCAATTTCAAGCATTTCATAAAATATACAGAGTTTACTAAATACATTAGGCCAATAAACAGTGCCACCGACCCCAAAACCCGGAGCCAACATGTCATGAGAATCTAAGAAAATAAGCCAAAGGTATACTATTATAATACAAAACCTCCGAATAAATAGCTAGCTACAACAAGAAGGGAAAACAGAGATGCTGCGGACGCTGAACAGCTACTTCTATATCCCGCACTTTGGCTCCGCATGGAAAAGATAGCTAATGCTCGGTATCTGCACCTGAACCTGCACACAGGGGTGCAGGGAGTAATGTGACTACGCCAACTCAGTAGTAATGAAACTAAATCAAGCCTAAGCGGCAAGGAAACACATAAAAATCAATGTTATCAATTCACAATACGCACATCCTTACTTTGCAACAGTATAAACATAGATATATGAAATCGTCATGCCTTAAAACCAACCTCAGGAAAGTCCTTTGAAAAATGTTTATTTTCAACAGCTCCAAACCGAAAGATTTAGTATGAAAATGAAATGAATCACATAGAGTCCCCTTGGGCAAAACACATTTCATAAGTTCAGAGTGAAAGTAGTAAAATCATAAGTGCCCCTCAGGCAAAAACATGTATCATAATCAGCCCCTCGGGCATGCCTCACAGTCACTCATAATCAGACCCTCGGGCATACCTCACCATCACTCGTAATCAGTCACTCAGCACCTCACAGTCACTCATGCCTCCCAATCACTCGTCACTCGGCATTTGGCACTCAGTGCGCTCACTGGGGGTGTGTGCAGACTCCGGTGGGGCTCTTTCAGCCCAAGCGCTAATATCAAGCCACCTCATGGCGTATCATATCCTCACAATTAGGCCCTAGGCCTCACTCAGCAGAACCTCTCAAAAGCCCCTCAGGCGAATTAGTAAAAATAGGGTACTCGACCCAAAACATCATTTTAAAAAATCTCAAAGTAGTATAAATCAGGCTGAGTTTCGAAAACAGTAAGCACAATGTGGCTGAGTGAAATCATCAATAAATAGTGGAGAAAACAGCAGTAAAAAGCCCCCAAGGGGTCTAAACAGATCGGCACGAGGCCCCAAACACGGCTTATAACCCAAATATTTCAACAATATTTAGAACATAATTTAACATAAGGTTTTGAGTAAAATATGCAACTCATTAGTTACTGCGGAGTGGACCTAGTCCAATCCAAAAAATAAAAATCAGTGCGCACCACATACTGGTCATCCTACATGTGCGCCATTCTAAAATCAGTGAGAAATATGCAGTCCGGGGTTTCATACCCTCAGAACAAGATTTATAACCATTACTTACCTCTACCGGGCCACAACACTAGTCCTCTATGCTCTTGCTCCGAATCTAGCCAAAACCAGTTTAATATCATCAATATATACTAAAGGAACACAACCCGATCGAAAACTATTAAATTATACAAGAATCTCGAATTTTGGCCAAACCCGAGCCTCGGGACCACATCTCGGAATTCGATAAAACTTACATCACTAGAATCCTCGTCCTCCCACGATTCTATTCATACCAAGAACACTAAAATCGGACCACAATTGTCCACTCAAATCCTAAAAAAAAGAATTTCAATTTCCATGCACCCTTCTTCCCTAAATTTGGGTTAAATTCCAACAATTTTTATGGTTTAATTACATAGAAAACAACATATAAACGAGTTATGAAGTTTAAAACCTTACCTGCAAGTGATTCCCTTCGATTTCCTCTTCAAACCCTCTAAAAAGAGCTCCCAACTCGTTCAATAATGGAAGAAAATGAAGTATCCTCGCACAAATGGCCTTTAAAACATTCTGCCCAGCCATCTAATTTCCTCAGTGCGATCGCGACGCGATCGCGATGCACAGACCAGCCAACTAAATGCGATCGCAAACTAATACACGCGATCACACTGCCTTACCTGACCAACCTACGCGATCGCAATCCTAACCACGCGATCGCATAGAACAAAATGAATGCCCCACTCTTTTACTCTACGTGATCGTGGACGAGTCCACGCGATCGCATTGAAGGATTCGTTGCTGCTAAAACACCAGAAAATAACAGTCTTCTTAAGGCCAAAAAGTGCCCGTTTGAGCATTCGAAATACACCCGAGGCCCCCGGGACCTCAACCAATCCTACCAACACACCCCATAACATCATTCAAACTTAGTCGACCCTTCGAAACACCAAAACAACATGAAAACACCAAAATTACATCAAATTGAAGCCTATGAACTTTGAAACTTCCAAATTTCGCCAACTACGTCGAAACCAACCAAAACACATCCGATTTACCTCAAATTTTGCACACATAACCAAAATGCCATTACAGACCTGTTCCAACTTCCAAAATCCCATTCTGACCCCGATAGCCTATTTTCCACTGCCAACCAGAAATCGCCAAAAACTAACTTTCACCACTTCAAGCCTAATTCTACACCGGACATCAAAACGTCATTCCGAACACACTCCTAAGTCCCAAATCACCTAAGGAAGATATTCGAGCCATAAAATCCGCATTCCGAGGTTGTTCACCAATAAGTCAACTCTCAGTTGACTTTCTCAACTTTTAGGCTACTTTGAGAGACTAAATGCCTCAATTCTCACCATGACCACTCCAGACCCAAACCAACTGACCCAACACAACAAAAATAGGCTAGCAATATATATTAAATGCATAAATGGGGGAAATGGTTATGTTTCACATATGTGTGCTTATGATTTTGTAACTTGCAGGGTTGGTTAGTTATGTTCTGGGAAGCTTTCTAGTTGACCTGGACCCTTTGATTCTTGATTTAGAAGTTTCAATTAGAAATGTTACCCAAACTTTGACTTTTGTGCAAACAACTCCGGAACGATGTTTTGATGGCTCCGATAGCTTCGTGTTGTGATTTCGGACTCGAGCATATGCCCAGAATTGATTCTGGAAGTCCGTAGGTTGATTTGTGGTGATTTACACGAAATTTTGCAATTTGAAGTTTAAAAGTTTGACCATAGGTTGGCTTTTAGATATGGAGCTCAAATTTTGATTTTGGGACTTGGAATAAGTCTGTTATGGTATTTAGAACTTCCCTGCGAAACTTGGTGTCATTTGGAGCTGATTTGATCGGATACGAACATTTAGTTCTAATTTTATAAATTCTTGAACTTTACTTTGATATTCATGTGTTAATTGTTCGATTCATAGTTTTAGATGTTATTTTTGTGTTTTTTTTACGGGGGCGTGTTTGTGTGATATTTTTGAAACTTGTGTGGATGTTTGGATAAGTGATTCTAATCAATTTCTAATAATATTCCACCAATATATCTTAGATTTTAACATCAAAATCATGCGAATTAAAGTGAAAATATGTGAAACCTTTTCAAGTTTTTGAAAAATGAGAAATTGATTTTTGAGAGTGCATTTGGACTCGAATTTTGAAACAAATCACATATATGAACTTGTGGGGTCATGGGTAGTCAGAATATACCATTGGACTCGGGTTTGCCCAGGCGAGCCCTAGGTTGACATTTGTTGACTTTTTAGGAAAGTGTAAGGATCTTGCATTATCTATTGTAATTGAATTCCTAGCATTGTTTGATGATATTAGTTCAATTTTGGTTAGATTTGAGTCATGTGGAGGTGAATTTTAAGGAAAAATCTATTTTTGAGTGTTGAATTGGACTAGTTGAGGTAAGTATCTTGCCTAACTTTTTGTGGGAACTACCCCTTAGGTTTGGTATTGATTGATTCATTTGTTCTATGTGAAAACCGTGTATGCAAGGTGACAAGTGGGTACATGGGTTGTACATGGTATTTATCTGGTTTAGGCTACTTAGACTATTTTCACTCTTTAATTGAATTGACATATCATGTTCAAAATTCTCGTACACAATATATTCTTGTTTGTGTTATTCTATCCTCATATGCCTTAATTGATTTGTTTAACACTTGTTGTACATCCTACTTGATAAATTGCTCTCATGTTTAGTTTAACTTGTTTCTCCTTTAGTTTATACATACCATCTCTTTCGTTGTTGATTATCATTATTTGAAGTCATTGTTACTAGTTATTTCTTTCATTGATATTATTCTCATTTGAAGTTCATGGTATTCTTTCCATTGTGAGTTAATGGTATTTGGTTCGTAGTTACACGTTATAATTCTTATTGTTGATTTAGTGGTGTTGAAGTTGTGGAAGTTGTATCAATTTGAAGAGAAATTGTTAATTGTTAAGATATCTTTCTTGTTGAGAATTTTACATTCATTGTTATTGTTGATGTTCTTGTACATGTTTTGGTGGAGCCATGGGCTATTGTCTTGGAAACATTGATATTGTTGATTGTTTTCAAGTATGATATATAGGCACTTGTTGTGCGAGTTGTTATTGTGACGTGATATTGACGCGAATCTGACGGTATAAGGCTTGAGGTTAATGTGCATGCGGCGGTATAAGGTGGGACTTATGGCGTTTTGCTTGTAGGGGAACTACATGAAGCCACATGGTGTCATAAGGTGTTTTCAAAATGTTTTCAAAACCTATTTCAAATGTAAGGCTCACGCGCGTCATAAGAAAGGATTGTGATTGAGATTGTGAATTGTGAATACGAGTGGTACCTCGATTTTGATTCTTGATATATATACTAGAGGCGGTACCTCGGTGGTGATTCTTATTGTACAGAAGGAGTTACCTCGTGATTCTTGATTTTTTTTCTTCCTTGTTTTTGTCAGTTATTGCCTGCATATGTTTATTGTGGTTCTCCTTAACTGATTTCTTTAATGTTATTTCTGTTCTTACAACTCTATTATTAGCTTATGTTGTTAACTGTTTCACATTAACTATTTCTCCGCATTCGATTATTTATCCTTATTACGTTTCATACTGTTTATTTATATCCTACTAGCTGTCTTTACATGGCCTCGTCATTATTATATTGAGGTTAGGCTTGATTCTTGTCACGACCCCAAATCCTAACCTGTCGTGATGGCCCCTATCTGGGACTAGGCTAGCTAACCATTTCATACTATCAATATATATATACATGATTTTCCCAAAATTTAGCAGATTTTAAAATAGCAGAATGAGATGAAACAAAAAACACACATTCCCAAAAACTCGGAGTCAACTGTCATGGGCATCTAAGATTAAAAATACAATGTACAACATAGTGCCTTGCTACAACAAAAGTCTGAGGTACAAAAGCCCAAAAGAAGCTATGATCTGAGGGAAGGAAAAGAGGTGAGTTGGGGACACTGAACAGCTACCTCAATCCTCGAACAACTCCAAGCTCATCGTGAAATCAACTAGTGAGATGGTCCGGTACCTGGATCTGCACACAGAGGTGCAGGGAGTAACGTGAGTATGCCAACTCAGTAAGTAATCAATGTAACTAAAAACTTGAGTGTAGTGACAAGCATTTGAATCATGTTAATCCATATAATAAATAATAGTGGAAATGAATAAATAAATTCAGGAATTCTACAATTCCGAATATTTCATAAAACTCCGGTTTCCATTTAAAAATCTTGTATAAAACATTTATCCAACATTTATTATCAGAGCTCAGTGTAAAGAAGAGTGTAAACATCATTTTTCATAAAATATAATCCCCTCGGGCACAATATCACTCACAAATAAGCCTCTGGGGAAAGCCTCTCAATCACCCGTGACTCCACTATCAGTATCTCATGCTCTCACTTAACACTTGGACTCAGCAAGTACCATGAACACACACAAATGCTGTGGCGGGCAGCCCGCTCCACTACTATTTATATATAT
>ML371767.1:0-71786 GCA_005239525.1 Nicotiana knightiana | reverse complement strand
TGAGCTTCCATTTTCCTCTTGTTTTTGGTATTAAATTGCTGGTTCGCTAAGGAACTCGTTGCTTCTGTTGGCTTGAGCATCCTCCGATATCTTTGGCCTTAATTTTGATCCACTTCGGCTTAGTTCTTTGTTCGATTTAGAGGAGTTCGTGATTCATATTTTACTTCTAGATTTTCGGCAACTAGGTATGTTAATATACACTTAAAGATCTTCACTCAGATCTATGGCATGTAAACTTGTTTCTTCAATTATATATTTGTATTTAATCATATAGATCTAGAATGTTTAGCTGCAACGGATTTGTTTGATTTTTCATCTCATTCAATTTCGGAAGCCATTACATGTGTAGAAACTGGATCCCGGGGTTAGGTGTTATTCAATTTATAATTAATTGTGTTTAAATGACAATACCTAAACTGAATTTACTTGCTATTTATTTAAGATTTTTTTGGTTTTGTTCCAATCGGATTTCATGGGCAGAATCAGAAATTGAAAACAGATGGAGTTTTAAAAGAAACTATTAGCATCCCTAATCGTCATTACTAAGTCACTTTGGTGTAAAGAGTGTATGCTAAAAATAAGGCTCAAACTTCTTGTTTGCTGTAGTGATTAAGTTTGCAATGTCCTGAACAATCACATGCTATGTTTATGGAAAAGGTAGTTATCCATGCTTATCTCTGTAGTTTGGAGTGTACATTGTTGAATTGATGTGTTTAACTGGCTTATTTCATGTCTTGGATAATATGGTACAATTTTCCGGGCTCTACCAAGGAGAGCCTAGTTTGGGCTTGAGTTTTCTTTTAATTGGGAATTAGTTTTTAATTAGGGTGGCGTTTGATCCCATTGCCTTTTTTTGTATGCTAGTTCATCATGTTAATGACCACACAATATCATATTTGGTTGTCTGTTCTTCACTTGTAAGCCAACTGATTTGCGCTTAAGTGTGTTGAAATTCAACTATTATATGTGTGGTAGCTCATTTATGATAATCTAATCCAAATAGGTACATTGTATTTAGAAATGGAACAAAATAGGATTAGCCCAAAATATCTCTGTTAGACTAATACTATAAAATTTAGAGAATAAATAAGTAACGGCTTTGCTTGAAATAAGCAATTAAACCCTCATGACCATAGTCATGGTTATGTAATCTACACTCGGATGTGGAAATCCGTGCCCCTGACTCTAACTTCAAACAATAACAAAATTTAACATGTTACGAATCGCGGGTACGTTTCACGTGGCGCGATTCACGATATGTACAAAAACCACAAATCTAAAATTCGGGTGTGCATCTCATGTGACCCGACCATAACTTTGATTATTAATAAAATAAGCATGTCAAAAATCGCGGGTGCATTTCATGTGGCGCGGTTCGCAACATGTACCAAAAGGACAAGTGTACGGCATCGTGACTTGTTTAAGATAATTCCATAAATATCAAAAGCGGATAAAGTTAAAAAGGCCAAATGCACAATAGGCAAAATACGTAAATAGTCAAACAATTTAGGCCAAATAATAATGGTTAAGCGACCGTGCTAGAACCACGGAACTCGGGAATGCCTAACATCTTCTCCCGGGTTAACAGAATTCCTTACTCGGATTTTTGGTACGCAGACAAATCAAAACAGAGTCAAAAATTTCCTCGATTTGGGATTTTCAAAACAAAACGGTGTCCTGGAGCATCGTCAAAAATCTGGGTGGCGACTCTAAAAAATAATAATAAATCTCAAATCCGAATAATGTCACTTAAAGTGGAAAAACTCCCTTATTACCCCTTTATTATCCCCGGATAGTGAAAAAGGAGGTTTGACACCGGGGTTTTGAGCATTTGGAAGGTTGATGTCGGGGACGTTGAGGGAAAGTGACAAGTTGGCTAGATTCCGGACTTGATCGAGCTCTTCTTGAAACTTCAGCAATTTCTGTTCAATTGGTGACATGTTCTCATGCAGGACCTGAATACCTCGGCCATCAGTGGCCTCTCCCCGTTCAATCATATTCTCCTTTCTGGTGTCGCTGGACTCTTCCATCTTACTTTTACCTTTGTCTTTGCCCTTAGGAGGACTAGGAGGAGGAGTAGGTGGAGGGCCCTTGGATCTGGTGCAATAGGCTGATGATCCCAGAATGCATGAACTAACCTTTAGGGAAGGGAGTAAGAAAATAAAACAAAAGGTAGCCAAGTCAATGAGGATTATGAAAAGAATATTGCAGTATTTAAACACATAATGCGGAAATGTAAAGTGCGTCCTAAGTTGGGAACCTTTTTGTGCCAAAGGTAGGCCTAGCGACAAATTACTTTGGAGAACTTAAAACGATAGACGAAAAATAAAAGTCACTAATGGCCATTGGCCTTATTACATTGATAGAAAAATAAAGACACTCCTATCTACTTGGTCCCATAAGGACCTTCCCCAGACTCGGCATTCTTTCTTTCCTTGTACAGTTTTCCCAGCTTGCGAAGTCCCATCAACAGGTAGGTTCTGGCTAGGTATCCCCATGCAGCTCCCTCAGCCTTTTGACAATTTTCAACTCTTTTGATGAACTTTTCTTCCAGCTCGAATATACCTCGTTCCAAGTACCCCAGCCTCTTGTTGGCGTTGATAGCCTGTCCTTCCATTCCTCGATTAGTTTCTTGTTGGATTCATGTATCTTGTGGTGGTCATCCTCATATTACCGGATCCTTTTGCGCAGTTGGTTGTATTTGACTTGTGACTCGTCCCTTTCATCTATAACCCTGTGACCTCGAACGTACCCCAGCTTGATCTGACCACCCAGATCCTCTTCTAACCAACCAAGATAGAAAGGGGTACAACTGGCATGATACATGTCTGGCTCGATGGTGTCTTTCTCAAGTATAACCTTGCAGTGTCATAGGTGCTGAGCTTGGCACTTGTGAGAACTGTCATTATTTTGAAAGTCAGCTCGAAGATGGCTCATCTTTTCGACCCTAGGGATGACTTGATTCCTTCTTGCTTGCCTCATAACTCGAAGAGGAACGTAAGGGTATGTCCCCCTTAGACCAATCAGTATCAGAAATGATGCGTCTCGGGATCGAATGATGAACTCATCTGTTGGAAACCATTCAAACATCTATTGAACCTGCTCTTCAGTCAAGTTATCAAAAAGCTCAACCCATCCCTCGGCATTTTCAGGCTGAGCGAACATGTCGGGGATATTATTCATTCGCTTTGGGTGATGGAAAGCGATGTGGTCATCCCACATTCTGCGGTGAATGTCCTGTCGGTATTCGCCTCTTTGGAGATGTTCCATGAGCCAGAGTTGAAGTAATAAATTGCAACCTTCTAAATGCTTTGCTCCTTGTTGACACCTTTCTAAGGCCCGATATATGTCTGCAATGATCATGGGCACAATGTTGAAGTCTTGCCCATCTACCCCTCCCATTATGGTCTTAGTTACCATGGCTAGCCTGGTATGGATCCTTTCCTTCTTCATCGGTAACACGATCAAACCAAAAAGCAAACCATAAACACGAACACTTGGCGATGGACGTGTCCCAGAGAGGTGATAGAAAACTCGTCATAGTAGATACAGTATGATTTGTTGTAGCCGTACCTTTCGTACAAGTAGTCAAAAGGAATGTACGAATCCTCCAAACATACCAATTATGTGTCCTTTTTCAGGCCCACCATTTTGTGGAAACTTTTTCCTGTGCGGTTCTCAGGCATCAACAACCCTGGAGCCTCCCATACGAAGTTAGCCAACCCTCTTATCTCCTCTATCAAAGGCGTCATTTTGATGTTCCCAAAGCGGAACACGGACCTTTCACGATCCCAGAACAGGGTAGCAACCTCTATTATCATTTTGTTAGGCTGGATTTCCAGGAGAGATGGTAGGTTACCCAAGTGTTTCCTGACAATAGCTTTGTCACTAGAGTGCAGATCCTCCCACCAACTCAACGGTTTTGGGTGGATGTTGGAGACCATGACAAATATGGGGACTTCGTGCCTCATTTTTTCTGCAAAGCAAATAAAGTTAGGCCCTTACCCCCACCGGACTTTACTATTTAACGTCAATAATTAGCAGGAAGCATTTAGTTCTCCAAATAAATGCACAGAATGTGAGGGCATCCTAGTGATCTCTTTTTCCCAGGCAACAGCATAACCTGTTGACCTTTCGAGACACCGGCATAACCTGATGATCTTTTTTTGACAACAACATAACCTGTTGATCGCTTCCTGACACTGGCATAACCTATTGATCTATTTTCCCCTGGCAACAGCATAACCTGTGGACCTTTCCAGACACCAGCATAACCTGGTGATCTTTTCTTTTCCCGACAACAGCATAACTTGTTGATCATNATAGCTTTGTCACTAGAGTGCAGATCCTCCCACCAACTCAACAGTTTTGGGTGGATGTTGGAGACCATGACGAATATGGGGACTTCGTGCCTCATTTTTTCTGCAAAGAAAATAAAGTTAGGCCCTTACCCCCACCGGACTTGACTATTTAATGTCAATAATTAGCAGGAAGCATTTAGTTCTCCAAATAAATGCACAGAATGTGAGGGCATCCATTTGGGTTTAGGGAAACCCGGTGGACTTTTGGATAAGGCTATCTTAAAAGCTATCATGCGGACGACACTTTAGCTCGACTAGGTTTGACCATAATGCATGCAACAGTGCAATAGAGTAAGGTTCCTATGGGGTTTTAGACCGGTACCCTTGAGCGGACAACTCAAGGGGGAAAGGCACGGAACCGTCGACTGCACTGCTGATCGACTAGTTTTACCGCAAATAAGCCTTTCCGAATTTAGTGGGTAATAATATAGGAAGAGCGCAACCACTCATCAAGCGCTGCTATAGTATTTTGTTTGGCATGAGTGGAGTATGAATGTTGAGCATGATTATGAAATAATAAGTACTAAAACAAGTTGTCACATATTTGCACATTAAAGAAAGCAGTAAAAATAGTAGTAACGATTTAAAGAAGTTACAAAAGGAAACAAAGAGACATGTCAGTTTTATCTTTGAAGAAAAGTAAATACCTGAAGTAAACAATTAATTGCATGTAAAGGGAATAGGAAAGGGTGCAGGTATTTAAAATTCAAGGCACAAATTCACGAAACAATTTGAAATGGTAAAAGCCTGGATATCCCCAGCAGAGTCACCATGCTGTCGCGCCCCATTTTTCCTCGCGGAATCGGGTTTATGACATTGGTTGGGACAACTCGTTCCTTTTGGGAAAGGGGTTTGCATATTTTGAAGAGTCGCCATCTAACGATTTTAACGGTGCGTTAGGGCAGCTGAAGGGTTAAATTACAACAATTGTCCCAAATTATCCTAAGGGGAAGGTGTTAGGCACCCCTCAGGATCCACAAGTGTGGTTCCCGGCCAAATGGTTTCGTGAATTTGTACAATTAGAAAATAACAAGTAAAGGGTCAAATAAGAGGGGATTTAAGTCTTAAGCACGCAGATGTTTGAAAATAGCAAAAAGGTTAGACTTTGAAATAGGATTACAAGCTAAGCATATAAAAGGTGTCCTAGGTTTATAATAATATGGATCACATCAATGCAATACCCGATAATCACTTCTCGAACATGCAACAGTTCTGATTTTATTTTTCAATTTAATTACCTAAGGCTCGCCTAGGTGTAGGATAACATGCAACAGTTATTCAGATTTGTTAACGACTCCAGGTTGTTTATAGCTCATAACATGCAATTCTAGGTGTTGAAGATGTGCAAGGACTAATTACCAGTTGCTTAGAACAGGGGATTGTTTTAGATATCTGTATTTAGACTAAGTGTAGTTAAATAGATACGACCCTATAGCATGATATCTAATGCAGCATGATGCATAATAACTTAAACAGGATTTCTAAATGCACATAGAATCACAGCATTATGCACAGTTTCAAGAATAGCATAGGTGACAGATTTTAATCGTTGTTTACCTAGAACAGGATGTCTACGTGTATAGCATGATGAGGCATGATTACAGTTTATTTATCCTAGGACAATACTTCTAGTGAAGTTTCAGAACATGGGCAGAATCACGTAATAGCAACTTATTTTATTATTTATCCTATAGGCAAGATTTCTAAGCGTAGATGAGATGTTGAATACACATAAATCTTAAGTAGCATGATATCTAATGCATGGCATGTTGTACCTAAACATGGCTGCTATTGCACATGGAGAAAATAAACCTAAAAACATGGTCTCTACCCTTAATTATACTACAGCATGCATATCACCCACCCATTTTCACTATCCGACCCCAGAGTTGTTTACAATTAATTATTACAGACCATTGAATATGAATTACACAACTGAAATAGAAGAAAAATAAGAAGTTAACTATAGGGAGCCTACAGAATAGACTCAAGTCTCCAGGTCCTCAATGCCAGGTAATATTTCATAGCCTTTTCACAATCCGGGTGTGTCAGAGTTCCCTAAGGACCTCAAGGGATCCCGGGCAGTGCTCACACCAAGATTTCATAGCCAAGATAGAGTAAGTGCAGTGTGGAATGGCCAGCCTTTGTGTGTCAAAGTTCAGAGGGAGCTCAAGGGTCCCAAGGCAATGCTCACACAGAGGGGGCAGAACCTAGACTTCTAAGAGTATATGTGAAAGTTCTTGACACAGTTTTTTTTTTTTTAAAAAGGTTCAGTAAGCAAACAGTTTTGAAAAAAAAAGGGTAAGTAAGAAAACAGTTTTGAAGAAGAAATTTGAATGGAATAGAAGTTCAACATCATACAAAGGACCAGGAATAGTCCAACAATCACGAACATGGGTATTCGGATTTGAGGGACAAATACAGAGCATGTGAGGGCAAACATGTAGCAAGCAGAAACACATATAGGCATGCAATCAGAAGCTCCTAAGGGTTCAGAGGATCGGGGGTACAGTAAAGTACTTGATTAGATTAACACATCAACACCAAACAACTAAGACTATGATCAGTAATGTACCAATCATAGGCATGAGGATTCACATAAGAAACATGTGTTAAGTATACAAAAACATGCTGGTCATTGACAAGTAAAGCCTAACTTAACATGTGAATGGAGTTCAGGATCCTAGTTACATGTTGAACAACAAAATAATAAGTAAATGCAAATTATAAACACACTGAATTACAACACTAATAGAAACATGTTGGTTTGAGAACTGAAATCTGAATTAGAACATACCAGTGAAGTGAAGAAAGCAGTAACACAAACAGGAAGTAGGAGATGCACAATAGTTAGCCTTGGCTTACAGCCGGCTAACTTAGAATAGCAGTAACTAGCACAGAAAAGAGAGAGAGCAGAGAATTTTTTAATTGTGAGAGAGAGAATTAAATAGATTAGTTGTCTCTATGTGTCTGTGCCATGGAACGAATAGAGTATATATATAGTTTGAAACTAGGTGAAATAAGGGTAGGAATCAAATTAGCCATAATTAAGGGACTGGGAATCAATCAGGGCATAACCAGTCCAAGTACTCCCTTGAATTAAGGAGTTATTCAAACGGTAAGTAACAAATAAGGAAAAGAGTTAAAACAGTGTTCATGACAAGCAATTAAGGATCCCTTAATTGAAGGTTGAACTCAAACGGCTAGTAGGTAAGCATAATTAAGGAAAGTTACCATGCATAAGACATGTAAGAAAATAATTTCAGACCAACTCAAGCAAGCAATTAAGGAAGCAATATCAATCAAGGTAAGAAAAACAAGTTAGGGGTTGGAAATTAGAAGAATATCTCACGAGAGATTAGTAGGGCTTTTCGAATCATAGTGAATCAGAAATTCAAACAACTAGTGAATAGGGACTCTTACGTATAGCAGGAAGGACCACATTATAAGCAATGTTATAAGTCAGGCAACAATTGAGTGACAAATAACACAGAATCAAGGATTCGAGCAAGCATAATATTAATTGAAGAGAATCAACATGAAACAACACGATTGTTAAGCAAGAACATAGAAACCCTAGTATATGAAATTAGGAATCATGTGAGTCAGAGAGGCAAGAAGAACCAAAGACAAACAACATAGGGTAAAGATCAATGAAACATAAGCACATATGCGAACACGTAGGCAAACCAAAAGTTTTCAGGATTTTATGTCTAAAAAATTAGGGTTTTGCCCAAATATTAGTACGAATCAACAGAGTAGACATGATACACACAAAAGAGACGAAGAGTCATAAACCCTAATAGGAAAAACATAGTAATATCACCATAAATTCAAGTCATTCTTGACAATCGAACACATGTACTGACCACACCACAAGGAAAAGGTTTTAATAATGAAAAATGTGAGGGAAAAACATGAGACAGTGTTAAAAAACCGACAAAGAAAACCAATTTGAAAAAGGGTTTCGGAACCCTAGTTAAAAGTGAAGAACTGTTTAGAAAAAATAGAAGATCTTTAAAGGAAACATCATACATAACTCGTAATATGCATAGATCTATTGTAGATCTGAAGGAATCGGAAGTTTCAAACCTTAGGGTTTCAAAGAAAACCTCAGAGAAGATGAGAAGAACCTCAAATGTCACTGGCTCAGCCTCAAGGTCACAGACCTCACTCGAAATCAAAGCCTTGAAGGCCTGGGGTAAATGGGAACACCATGGGTGTGAACAGACGGGTCCTCTCCCCTAGAGGGCCTTAGGAATGACATTATCTGCATAAGGAAACCATAGAAGGCAGAGGATAGTGAAGGTTTCGAGGTTTCCGGCGAAGGGATGGACGAAGAAGATGAAGAGCTCCATCGGAATCTGAAGAGACAGAGACGAGAGAGAGAGAGAGGTCGGGGGTTTAGTCTAGGTTAATTAAGGTAACAAAAATCTGGGTCGTTGATCCAATTTGATCAACGACTCAGATTGGTTTGGGGTTGGGTCGGTAGGGTATTGTATTGGGCTTTGGGGGGTCTGGGCTAGTTTAATTGGGTTAGGGACCGGGATTAATTAGGCTGGAATTTAAATAAAGAATGGCTATTTGTAAATACCCATTAAAATTAGATAAATAATTAATAACAATAGCTAATAATCATATAAAATAAAATTAAGGCTAAATAGGTAAAATTAAGGTAATTAATTAATATAGAAAATATATTAAATGAATAATTATTGATTTAAATGGCATAAAATGTATAACTAGGCTATAATTGCATATTTATTGTAATTATGGTCAAATAATGCCAAATTGGCTAATTTGTGAAATAATTAAATACTAATAAGATTAAAAAATGATATATCGAGCTGGGAAATATTTTGAAAATTATTTATAATATACTTCATGAATAATTATTGAATATAAAAATACTAAATAAATTGGAAAAGAATTTAATAAAAATATGAAAAATTACGAAAAAATATCAGTTATTATAAAGAGTGATTTTGAAGGTATATATGTAAATTTTAAAATAGTTTGAGGAAAAATTGGGTATCAACACTAAGGCTAGGCCAAACACTTACCTCGACTCCAAGAATCCAAATCAAGCCTCAAGCACCGCTTTTCTTTTCAAACCCGACTCCGAAACAATCGAATTTATACATAATCAACTCAATAATATCAATAAATGCTAAAAAAAATTCAATTCCCAAGCTTAATTATAGAATTCCTAACATTCTTTCCAAAAATTCAAAAATCGACCCAGGGCCCACTTGGTCGAAACACAAGGTTCGGACCAAAACTCGATCACCCATTCACCCACGAGCCCGAATATATAATTTATTTTGAAATCCGACCCCAAAACAAGGTCAAATTCCCAAATAATCAAAAAGCCCTAACTCTACCCAAAACCCCAATTTCTACCCTTTAATTCCATGATTTTAGGCCTAGAATCTAATGAATGTTGAAAAAAATGGAAGAAAACGAGGTTAGAATTATTTACCTATGAAGCTATGGTGAAGTTTCCCTTCAAAAATCGCCCAAGGAGGTGTGGAGAAGAAGAAGTTGTGAAAAATGGGTTCAATCCCGTAAGGTATTCTGTTTTTGAACTTAAGAAATAGCTGGGTGAATTTGGCCTATGCGATCGCGACAGGCTTAATGCGATCGCATAGTGTACATGACACTGACCTACGCAATCGCGACCTATGGACCATGTTCGCACTGAGTAAACAGCCACCCAGCCCCAGCCCCTCTCTAGACCTATGTGATCGTGACCGGAGGGGTGCTTTCGCGTAGAGCAAAAACCCTAAGCTCCGCGTTCGCACCCAGCTCTTAGCGTTCGCATAGAGCAAAACAGCCCCCCACCCCAGCCTGTGCTATGCGATCGCGGAGGACCTTATGCAATCGCATAGTACATTACACCAGACATCAGAAGCTGCTCCCAACACCAGATTTTTTCCAAGTCTTAACACCCCGACGCCTACCCGAAACTTACCCGAGCCCTCGGGGCTCAAAACCAAATATACACACAACCTCAAAAACATACCACAGTCTTACTCAAGTAATCAGAACACCAAAATAACATCATAAACATCGAATTAAACCTAAAAATCAATGAAATTTTTTTAAACTTCCAAAACTTCTAAATTTTTCATTTTCGATCCGAATCACGTCAAACTAAGTCTGTTTCCCACCAAATTTCACAGATAACACATATAAGACATATTGAACCTATTTCGGGCTCCGGAACTATAATATGGGCCCGATATCACAGGTTTCACCTCAAATTTCATTTTCAAAAACCTTTATATTTTTCACAAAACAAATTTTTTTTAAAAATTCATTTCTCGGACTTGGGACCTCGGAATTCGATTTCGGGCATACGCCCAAGTCCCATATTTTCCTACGGACCCTCCGGGATCGTCAAATCACGGGTCCGGGTCAGTTTACCAAACATGTTGACCAAAGTCAACTTTATTCAAATAATTATTATAAAATCATCATTTTATCAATTTTCCACATAACGACTTTCCTGGCTACGCACCCGGGCTGCACGCACATCGAGGTGAGATAAAAGGAGGCTTTCATGGCCTCGGAACACATGTTTAGCTAAAATTACACGGGATGACCTTTCGGGTCATCACGCGTTACTTCATAATGTACCAAGATAAAATTATTTTGTAACGGACGTAATGTAAATTTTATTTATGAATATAGAGAATATTAGGACCTACGAAAGATTATTGCTAAACATGATTGTAATTACAGGAGCAAAGACAATTAACATATTTCAAATCCTACAAATTAGAAGTCAAAGATTATAACAATTATTTCATTGAATTGAAGAGTTTCTTAGTGCAAATGTTTGTGAACTTCCATTTCGTTACTTCTATTATCCCAATTCTGTCGTAACATTTGAATGTGGAATTAGTTAGTCTAATCATTATAACTCAGTTTAATACTTATCTATTTATGTATATGTTTGAACTTTTTTGTAGATTATATAAAAATAATAACAATTTAACCGAAGCTTATTGTTGAAATACCAAGGCAATTATTATAATCATAGTCAAAATAAATTATGCATATGGTGACAAAATTGCAGGTTAAAGAAGATCTTAATAGAAACATTATAAACATAAGAATGTATACATGGATCGGAAAAGAAATTAACTACCTCTTTTTTTTAAGAAGATAAAATTCGAATGAAGCAGATAACCTCAGTTGGTTAGAACTTCGTGCTGATAACGTGTTATAAAATAAATATTATAATTATAAACTAAAGCACCAAAAGAGAAGAGACAATAATAGATAAGAGATGTAGAGAGGAGAAAACTATTCTTCTTATTTCAAGTATATCATTCATGAGCCAAAAATGCTCTATTTATAGTTACAAAGATTCATCCTCAAAAAACAAAAAATGAAGTTACATATTAAATAGATACATATGAATACAAGGGATTCATGTATTTGAGGTAAGAATTAAATGGACAACCACTTTAGTTTATTGTATTTATAATAATTTTTGGATTTTTCTGTTTGTAGGATCATTTATGTCATTAACTCTTTGTCAAGTGACAACCACCTGCTTCCTTTCTTTTGTATTCTTAAATTTTCCTTTTTTCTTGGGCATTCTCTAACGTCAAAAACATTACAACCGCATAAAGTACGGCTTGAATTGAGTGGAGCTATAGAAGAATCCGTTCAAATTTGGAATTTAGTTTTCGATATTCTATATTTATAACACCATTTCCAACTAATTTAAATAAGGAAGGATTTACTAACCAAAATTTAGCGGATTTTAAAATCTTAAATATTAGGATAAATTATTAAAATTCTAAATATTAGAAAATAATGAAATGACTATTTTGTTCAATATGAACTCTATTTTAAAAAAAAAAAAAAAGGACGAACGATATTTCGCTAAGGGCTTTCGTACTTCTAATATAATACTAGCTTTAGGGTACGCGCTTTGCACGTATACCTATCAATAAAAGCTAAATTTTTAAAAAGTTATATAAACACTACTTCCTCTATTTTAACTTAGATAACACATTTTCTTATTAAAATAAGATAAACGGATAGATATATCCATGTACATTTTTTAGCTGTAGACAAAAATAATATATACATAATAATTAATATTAAATAAAGATCTAAAGTTATTTGTTTTTAATCATTTTATATTTAAAAATATATAGCTTTCGACATGTGACTTTGAATAATTTTGATACATGGTTTGAACTTTGTGAGTTACTGCGACTTCGAATAATTTTGATACATCGTTTTGACTTTGTGAGTTATAATTTTTCTTTTCTGTTTTTTTTTTATTATTTTAGTTCAAATACCAATAAAATTTACTGCCTTTAACTTTTAGAAAATATAATTCTACCAACCAGAACTTAATTAGTTCTGCTAGTAAACTTCATGAGTTTATTGATTAGTGCAAGTGTGCAACTTCAGTACTAATATCAATAATGTAATAACTCAATCGATTGTTTTATTTTCTAGAACTTCATTCCCCTAAATAAGACTTCTTATATGCGCTTTTACTGTTTTATGACTGCGGAGATTATTAGTTCGGGATTTGAAAAAGTTTGGATTGAAATCAGAACACTTGGTTCTATGGTTTGGTTTTAAAAGGCTAAGTTTGACTTCGGTCAACATTTTTAGTAAACGGCCTCGGAATCGGGATTTGAAGATTCCAATAGGTTCGTATGATGATTTCGGACTTGGACGTATGTTCAGATCGGGTTTTGGATAACCCGGGAACGTTTCAGTGCCTAATAGTGAAAGTTGGCTCTTTGAAGGTATTAAAGTTCTTTAAATTTAGTTGAGAGTAGGTTCTGGTGTTATCGAGGTTCGATCGGGATTCTGAGTAGTTTAGGTACGTTTCGGTGCGTTGGGAGTGAATTGAATAACTTGAAGTTCATATTTTTTATTCAATTGGTTTGGGGTGTGATCCTTAGTTTTAATGTTGTTTTATGCATTCCGAGAGTTCGAGCAAGTCCATTTTATGATTTCAAACTTGTTGGTACGTTCAGGTGGGGCCCCGGATGTTAATCGAACTAGGCACAGACCAAGTTTGGACTTAGGGGCAGCAGCTGAAGCACCATGTTTCTGGTGTAATCACACATGCGGAGGGCTAACCGGATGTGCGAGCTCGTAGAAGCGAGCAAGAAGCTGCAGAAGCGGCCTAGGAAGAGCAGCCCTGGAAACGCAGACGGGGGTGGGCGTGTGCACCTACGAACGCGCAGGTGCGATAGAAGAAACCGAAGGAGCGGCCTAAGCCGCAGGTACGGCGTGTGCGTTGCAGGAGCGGACCTGCAGAAGCGGGCCAACAGTCTGCAAAACGGAAGTAGGCCACTGGCAAGGGCCGCATCTGCGATAATTTTTCTGCAGATGCGGAGCTGCAGAAGCGGCCAACCCTCCACAGGTACGAAAATCACTGAAGGCAGTACCCCAATTTAATGTGGGACTTAAGCATTTTGAGCTCATTTATTTCATTGCTTAGAGAGGGGTTTTCACCTAACACTTTGAGGCAATGTGAGTTAAATACATAATTTATGGGTAGGTTTAACATGTGAATTAGTGAAAATCATGGGTTTAGATGAAAGCCTAGGTTTTTGATAAAAATGAGATTTAACCACGAAAATGGTTATGGAGTTTAGTGGAAATCATATATTTGAGTTCATGAGGTTATGGGTAATAACATTCTTCGAAAATTCCCGGAATCCGGGCACGTGGGTCTGGGGGTGAATTTTAGGATTTCTTCAATTGGGGTTGGGTAATCACATTAATAATTAGGATATGAATTTTTGAGTATGTATTGACTATTTTATATAATATTTGACTAGTTTCAAGTTGTTTAGAACTGAATTGAGGGTTTAAGCATAATCTTGGACCGGAAAGTAGGCTTTGATACGAGGTAACTCTCTTTTCTAACCTTGTAAGAGAGAATTAACCGCATAGTTGAATTTAATTAATATGTGCTTCTATGGTTCGTGTTGTTTGACTCTCGACAGTGCAAACAACATATGTATATGTATTTTGGATCAGGTCGTACGTCCTCGGCATTATTCGTGCATAATAATATTGGAAGCCCAATTATATTTGATATTGTTTCATTGGCTTGAGAGGTTAAATGGTTAAATGAGGAAAACTGATTTGGTACTTACTATCGGTGAAAGAATTGTTTATTTATTTCTTGCTTCCGAGTTCTATTGTCATTTATATATCCCATGTTTAATTAAAAGTTTATATATTTTATTGTTGGCCCATAGTAAGTGTCGAAGTCGACTTCCTCGTCACTACTTCTTCAAGGTTAGACTAGATACTTACTGGGTACATATTATTTATGAACTCAAGCTACACGTCTGCACTAAATGTGCAGGATATGAGGCAAGTACATCTGGATATCAGTCCGGCGTGCACCCTTGACTCTTACGAGACTTTACGGTGAGATGCCTTTAGAACTCGTTCTGTAGTAGCCGGAGTCTTTCTTTTATTTTGTTTTCTTTCTATTTCGTTTCAGACAGTAGTGTAGCATTCTTCTGTATATTATACTAGTAGCTCATGCACTTGTGACACCAGGTCTTGGAGATTTACCCTAGTAGGCACTTGATGGTTTTGGGTTATTTTGCTTATCTCACTTGCTTTAAAATTTGGTCTCTCATTTTTATTAAACTCTTACTTCTTATTTATGCATAAACTAAAAATCAACTATTTCAAATCCATAAAGAGAGGATCAATAAGTTAGTTCACGGTTGGCTTGCCTAGCGGTAAAATCGGGCGCCATCAAGGCCTATAGGAGAAATTGGGTCATGACAAGCTAGTTTTTACAAGGATTAAATAAAAAAGGCAAACGACATTTCAGCTATAGGGCGTGATTTCGCAAGGCTTAAATTTATATATCTATATCTATCTATCTATCTATACTATGTTAAAAGCACAAATATTATTAGCGAAATGTCATTCACCTTTATAAATTTAATCCTTGTAAAAACTAACTTGAGTCACAAATGTAAATGATCTTGTTATGTTGATTGAGCAGGATATTTTTATAAGATTTATAAATTCTTGTGAAAGTTAACTTCAGTTACAAACGTAATGAATTTTTTTATGTCGATGCGTAGAATATTTTATTAGATTTATAAATTCTTGTGGAATTTAATGTATTTTCTAAACCTAAAATAAGTTAAAATTGCTCAAAAATTTGACCTAAAATATTTAGGCCTTTGTGTTAATTCAATATTTACTAATAATAGAATAGTGATGTCTATCAAATTGAAATTGTGTCCCGCCTATTGAAGTTCCAAATTCACACCAAAAATTACTCATGAAAAAGACCAAATTTGAAGAATCTTTTTCCTCTATGGAAAGTGAAGAATCCCAACATCACAATTCAATTTTTCCTATAGGTCGTGATGAAGCCCAACGTTATCCCCAGGCAAGCCAACAATTAATTAACTCTGTGATCCTTTCTTTTAAAGATTTGATATCGTTGATTTTTAGTATATGCATAAATAAGAAGTAAGAATTTAATATAAAAAAATGAGAGATCAAAATTAAGAATTTAATTATAAAAAAAAAATATCAAAATTTTGAAAGCAAGTGAGGTAAGTAAAATAACCCAAAAACCATCAAGAGTCTACTAGCATAAATATCCAAGACCTGGTGTCACAAGTGTATGAGCTACTCGTATAATATACAAAAGGGTACTACACTACTGTTTGAGATGAATTAGACATAAAATAAAGCTAAAGAAAGACTTCGGCTGCTGCAGAATGGGCTTGGAAGGAAGCTCACTGCGAAGTCTCGTAGCAGTCAAGGATGCGCGCCGGACTGATATACAAATGCACCTGCCTCAGATCCTGCAGGATTAGTGCAAAAGTGTAGCGTGAGTACATAAACAACATGTACCCAGTAAATATCCAGTCTAACCTCGAAGAAGTAGTGATGAGGGGTTGACTCCGACACTTATTATGGGCCAACAATAAAATAATGAAATTATAACTAAGCATGGGATACATAAATACAACTGAAAACGCAATAACAAGAATAAACGAACAGTTCTTTCACTAATAGTAAGTCTCAATTAATTTTCATCATTTAACAAATTAATCTCTTAAACCGATGCAACAATATCTATTTTAGTTGTGTTTCAAGAACTATTATGCACAAATCATGTCGAGGTCGTACATCCCAATCCAACATATAAATAAATAAATTGTGCACTACCGAGGGTCGAACGGCACAAACCGTAGATGCATCTATTCTATTGCCGAGGCGTTCGGCCCGCTCCACAAGAAGAGAAAATACTATATAAATAACCGATTCAAACATTTTAAGAGGCTAATATTCAAGGAAACATCAATTCTCATTAATGGTCAACTAACCCGTCCAAAATTCAAGTAAATGAAATTCTACCATTTACAATTCCTTTAACAAGTTCCAATATGATTTATGTATATAAATTAGCAAGTAGAGTGCAACTATTACAAGTATCACATTATTTGGGTCCTAAACTACCTGGAAAATAGCATAATTAGTAGTTACGTACAGACTCTCGTCACCTCGTGCGCACGTAGCCCACACATTTAGGAGCACATATTAAATCAATTTACCTATGGGGTTAATTCCCTCTAACAAAGTTAGAAAAGAGACTTACCTCGTCTCAAAGCCTACTTTCTGGTCCAAGATTGTGCTTAAACCCTCAATTCGGTGTCAAACGACTTGAAACTAGTCAAATGTTATATAAAGTAGTCAATACATGTTCAAAAGTTCATATCCTAACTATTTGGGTGAATTCCCAACCCAAATTGAAGAATTCCTAAAATCCACCTCCGGTCCCATGTGCCCGGATTCCGAAAATGTTTGGATAAAGTTGTTACTCATAACCCCATGAACTCAAATATATGATTTTTACCCTATTCCATAATCATTTTCGTGGTTTAAACCCATTTTTATCAAACCCTAGGTTTTTCCATTTAAACCCATGATTTCACAAATTTTTACATGTTAATCTACCCATAATCTATGTGTTTAACTCGCATTGTGTAGAAATTACTTACCTCAAAGTTCTAAGTGAAAACTCCCTTCCAAGAGCTCCAAAAATCGCCCAAGAGATGAATGAAAATGAGCCAAATAGCCTAAGTCCTGCATTTAATAAAGTTGTTGCACAGATCGCGGATGTCGCATTTGTGACACCTCGTTCGCAAATGCGAAGGTCTCAAATGTGACAAAATCATCGCAAATGCGAAACTAGGCTCCCCTCTGTCAAGGTCGCATATGCGAAGGCAGGCTGGTCACAAATGCGATTAGAAATCTCGCAAATGCGAGTCTTTCCCAGATCAAGCTTCTTCGCAATTGCGAAGCCTTCACCGCAAATGCGAACCAATTCTCTCATTTGCGATACCTGAGGCACCGACAAAGAAAAACCAGAAAACTAAAGCCTTCTCATCCATCCGAACACGTCCGAAACTCACCCGATCCCTCGGGGCTCCACATCAAACGTCCACACAAGTCTAAAAACATCATACGAACTCGCTCGCGCGATCAAAGCACCGAAATAACATCTAAAATCACGAATCGGATGCCAAAACACATGGATTAACTCATGAACTCAAGAACTTCTAAAAATACTTCCGCCTGTCTGATTCCTATCAAATCAACTCGCGACGTTATGGAACTAATCCCGGTCTCTGAATCTCAATTGGACCTCAATAACACCAAAACCTTATCCAAACCAAATTTAAAGAATTTTAAAACCTTCAAAGAGCCAACTTTTACTACTAGGCACCGAAACTCTCCCCGGTCATCCAAAACTCGATCCGAACATACGCCCAAGTCCGAAATCATAGTACGATTCTATTAGAACCGTCAAATCCCGATTATGATGTTGTTTACTCAAAACGTTGAACGAAGTCAAACTTGGCCTTTTAAGGCCAATTTAAGGAACCAAGTGTCCCGATATCAACCCGAACCCTTCCAAATCCCCAACTAACCATTCTCTTAAGTCCTAAAAAAGTAAAATCACATACGGTGAGCCTTATTTAGGGGAACGGGGTTCTTAAAAGAAAAACGGTCGATCGGGTCGTTACATTCTCCACCCCTTAAACAAATGTTTGTCCTCGAACGGGTCTAGAATCATACCTGGAGTGTTGAATAAGTGTGGATATCTACTCCGCATGTCCTTCTCAGACTCCCAAGTCGCCTCCTCGGCTGGTTGGCCCCTCCACTGAACCTTTACCATGGAAATCCTCTTGGACCTCAACTGGCAAACCTACCTATCAACAATGGAAAGTCTCTCCTCCTCATATCCCAAGCTCTCATCTAACTGAACCGTGGTGAAATCTAACATATGTGACATGTCGGCATGATACCTCTAGAGCATAGACACGTGGAAAATCGGATGAACTCCCGATATACTGGGAGGCAAATCAAGATCATAAACAACCTCCCCAACTCGTCTCAACACCTCGAATGGACCTATAAACCTTGGGCTTAACTTTGCCTTATTCCCGAACCTCATGATCCCCTTCATCGGCGAGACTTTCAAGAGAACCTTCTCGCCCACCATGAATGATAAATCATGTGCCTTCTGATCCGCGTAACTCTTCTGTCTGGACTGTGCTATGTGAAGTCACTCCTGAATCAACTTTACCTTTTCCAAGGCATCCTTCACCAAATGAGTACCATATAACTTAGCCTCGTCGGGCTCAAACCATCCGATGGGAGAACGATATCGTCGACCATATAAAGCCTCAAATGGAGCGATCTCGATGTTGGACTGATAACCGTTGTTGTAAGAAAACTCGACCAAAGGCAAGAATCGATCCCACTGCCTTCCAAAATCAATCACACATGCTCTGAGCATGTCCTCTAAGATCTGGACTGTCCGCTCCGACTGCCCGACGGTCTGTAGATGATAGGGTGTGCTAGTCTCTACACGGGTTCCCAACTCACTCTGTATGCCCTCCAAAAACTTGAAGTGAACTGAGGGCCTCTATCTGATATGATGGAAACATGCACACCATGCAACAGAACTATCTCCTGAATATAAATCTGGGCCAATCTCTCTGAAGTATACGTGGTCACCACTAGAATGAAGTGTGCCGACTTGGTCAACTTGTCGACAATGACCCAAACACCATCAAGCTTCCGCAAGGTCCGTGACAACCCAACTAGGCAGTCCAGAGTAATGTGCTCCCATTTACACTCAGGTATAGTCATTTGCTGGAGTAGGCCACTTGGCCTCTGGTTCTCATACTTAACCTGCTGGCAATTTAGACACTTCGCAACATACTCAATTATGTCCTTCTTCATCTTTCTCCACCAATAATGCTTTCTCACATCGCGATACATCTTCGTAGCATCTGGATGAATAGAATATTGTGAACTATGTGCCTCCTCTATAATTCTCTCCCTCAAGCCATCGACATTAGGAACACATAGATGGCCCTGGAGTCGTAGAACACCATCCTCAACGATATTAACCTCCTTAGCATCACCATGTAGTACCGTCTCTCTGAGAACCAACAAGTGCGGATCATCAAATTGTCGAGCCTTGATCTGCTCCAATAGTGAATACTAGGTAATGACGCATGCGAGAACTCGGTTGGGCTCATAAATATCCAACCTCAAAAGTCTGTTAGCCAAGGACTGAATGTCCAAAGCTAGTGGCCTCTCCTCTGCTGAAATGAATGCCAAGCTACCCATACTCTCTGCCTTTCTGCTCAAGGCATCCGCAACTACATTTGCCTTGCCCGAATGATAAAGAATAGTAATATCATAGTCCTTTAGTAACTCAACCCACTTACGGTGCCTTAAATTGAGATCTTTTTGCTGAACAGATGCTGCAAGCTGCGATGATCAGTGTAAACCTCACAGGACCCCCCATAAAGATAATGCCTCCAGATCTTAAGAGTATGAAAAATAGAGGCCAACTCCAAATCGTGTACAGGATAATTCTTCTCATAGGGCTTCGGCTGACATGAAGTATATGAAATAAATCGCCTCTCCTGCATCAACACACAACTCAAACCAACGCGTGAAGTGCCGCAATACACGATATACATCCTCAAACCAGAAGGCAATACTAGAACCAGTGCAGTAGTCAAAGTTGTCTTGAGCTTCTGGAAGCTCGCCTCACAATCATCGGACAAATGGAATGGAGCACCCTTCTGGGTCAATATAGTCAGAGGTGCTCTAATGGATGAGAATACCTTCACAAATCGACGATAATAACCTGCTAACCCCAAGAAGCTCCCGATCTCAGTCGTCGTAGTAGGGCAAGGCCAACTCTGAACAACCTCAATCTTCTTGGGGTCCACCTTAATACCCTCGCGTGATACAACATGCCCCAAGAGTGCTATAGAATCTATCCAAAACTCACACTTGGAGAACTTAGCATATAGTTTCTATTCTCGCAAGGTCTGAAGCACCACTCTCAAATGTTTCTCGTGCTCCTCCATGATGCGCGAGTAGATCAAAATGTCATCAATGATGACAATGACAAACGAATCAATATATGGCCTGAACACACTGTTCATCGAATCCATAAATGACGATGGGAGTTAGTCAAGCCGAAGGACATTATTAGAAACTCATAATGGCCTTAGAGAACACCCTATCACCCTGCAACTGGTCAAACAAATCATCAATCCGCGGCAATGGTTACTTGCACATCTTCATGTCCCATCTTTCTTCTTCACAAATAATGTTGGCGCACCCAAGGTGATACACTCGGCCTGACGAACCCCTTTACTAGAAACTCCTCAAGGTGTACCTTCAACTCCTTATACTCTTTTGGATCCATACGGTATGATGGGATAGATATAGGCTGGGTACCTAGAGCCAAATCAATGCAAAATTCGATATCACGATCTGGTGGCATGCCTGGAAGTTCGAAAGGAAAAACATCGGAGAAATCCCGAACTACGGGTACTGAATCAATCACCAGAGACTCTGCAGTAGTATCCCGAACATATGCTAGATAAGCCAAATAACCCTTCTCGACCATGTGTCGATCCTACATAAAAGAGATGATCTGACTAGGTGTGCTGACAGACGAACCCTTCCACTCCAACCTAGGAAACTCATCACTAAGGTAATAGTCTTGGCATGGAAATCAAGGAGGGCATGATATGAGATAACCAGCCCATGCCCAGGATGACCTCGAAGTCGGTTATATCAAGCAGCAGAAGATCTGCTCTAGTCTCATAACCATAGAATATGACAATGTAGGATCAATAGACCCGATCCATAATAACATAATCGCCCACCGGAGTGGACACATAAATAGGAGTACCCAAGGCCCCACGAGGAACATCCAGGAAATGAACAAACAGAGACGACACATATGAATAGGTAGACCCTGGGTCAAATAATACCGAAGAATCCCTACTGCATACAGAAAAATACCTGTGATAATGACATCTGAAGCCACTGCATCTGGTTTTTCCAAGAAAGCATAGAATCTAGTTGGAGTGCCACCTTCCTGGCCTTCACTTGCTGGCCTCCACCTCTAATACAGCCCCTACCCACGTGCCCTCTGCCTTTGAGTGGATGGACGGTTGGTGTGGCTACTGGTGTTGTAATCATAGGCTGAGAACCCTACTGCACTACTATGCCCCGAAGCTTGGGGAAAAACCTTCGCACGTGAATGAAATCCCCGCACTCAAAACAACATCTCAATACAAAGGGCTACTGACCTCAAGTCTGACCCTGATGGCCTAAATACCCACTGGAGGAACCCTGAATTGCTGTGGGCAATAGGAACTCTCTAGAATGGCGCTAAAATAGGGTCAAACTGCAGCAACCTGAGGAGGCGGTGATCCTGGATATGTGGGCCTGCTAGGCTGACCTCTCCCAAACTAACTGTTGCCCCTTGATGGAGCACTACTGAACCCTCCAGAATAATGAAACCGCTTGTGCCGCGGCATCTGCTATCGGCCCCGCTGACGACAACCCTCAATCCTTCGAGTTATCTCCACAACCGATAGATAACAAGTACCCATCTTAACCTCTTGGGCCATAGTGGCCTGAATAATGGAGTGCAATCCCACGACAAACCTCCGCACTTTCTCCGCCTCAGTAGGAAGTATCATAAGTGCATGGCGAGACAACTCAAAGAATCTCGCCTCATAATCGGTCACTGACATCTGACCTTGCTAGAGCTGCTTAAACTGGAACTGCAGTTCTTCCCTCTGGGAGGGTGGAATATATCTATCCAAGAAAAGGCGTGTAAATTGATCCCAATTCAAGGGAGCAGAACATGTTGGTCTGCCAAGAAGATAAGACTGTCTCCACCTACGAGGCCTGCTCTCCTGTTGGAAAGTAGTGAAATCCACCTCGTGTGACTCTAATATCCTCATGTTGTGCAGTTTTTCCCTGCACAGATCAATGAAGTCTTGGGGATCCTCATGTCACTGACCCCCGAAGACAGGAGGGTGCAATCTAGTCCATCTGTCCAATAAAGAAAATGAGAGATCAAAATTTTGAAAGCGAGGTAAGTAAAATAACCCAAAAACCATCAAGAGTCTACTAGCATAAATCTCCAAGACCTGGTGTCACAAGTGTATGAGCTACTAGTATAATATGCAAAAAGGGTACTAAACTACTGTCTGAGACGAATTAGATAGAAAATAAAGCAAAAGAAAGACTTCGGCTGCTGCACAATGGGCTCGGAAGGCAGCTCACCGCGAAGTCTCGTAGCAGTCAAGGATGCGTGCTGGACTGATATCCAGATCCACCTACCTCAGATCCTGCACGATTAATGCAGAAGTGTAGCGTGAGTACATAAACAACATGTACCCAATAAGTATCCAGTCTAACCTCGAAGAAGTAGTGACGGGGTCGACTCTGACACTTATTATGGGCCAACAATAAAATAATGGAATTATAACTAAGCATGGGCTACATAAATACAACTGAAAATGCAATAACAAGAATAAATGAACAGTTCTTTCACTAATAGTAAGTCTCAATTAATTTCCATCATTTAACAAATTAATCTTTTAAACCAATGCAACGATATCAATTATAGTTGGGTTTCAAGAACTATTACGCACAAATCATGTCGAGGTCGTATGGCCCGATCCAACATACATATAAATAAACAGTGCACTATCGAGGGTCGAATGGAACAAACCATAGATGCATCTATTCTATTACCGAGGCGTTCAGACCGCTCCATGAGAAAGGAAAATACTGTCTAAATAATAGATTCAAAGATTATTAAGAGGATAATATTCAAGGAAACATCAATTCTCATTAATGGTCAAGTAACCCGTCCAAAACTCAAGTAAATGAAATTTGACCGTTTACAATTCCTTTAACAAGTTCCGATATGATTTAAGTATTTAAAGTAGCAAGTAGAGTGCAGCTATCGCAACTATCAGATGATTTGGGGCCTAAACTACCCAGATAATAGCATAATGAGTAGCTGCATACGGACTCTCATCACCTCATGCGCACGTAACCCCCACATATAGGAGCACATATAAAATCAACTCACCTATGGGGTTAATTCCCTCTTACAAGGTTAGAAAAGAGCTTACCTCGTCTCAAAGCCTACTTTCGGGTCCAAGATTGTGCTTAAACCCTCAATTCGGTTCCAAACGACTTGAAACTAGTCAAATGTTATATAAAATAGTCAATACATGTTCAAAAGTTAATATCCTAACTATTAAAGTGATTTTCCAACCCCTGAGCCCACGTGCCCGGATTCCAAAAATTATTGGAGAAAGTTGTTACCCATAACCCCATGAACTCAAATATATGATTTTTACCCTATTCCATAATCATTTTCGTGGTTAAATCTCATTTTTATCAAAACCCTAGGTTTTTCATCTAAACCCATGATTTCATAAATTTTTACATGTTAATCTACCCATAATATATGTATTTAACTCACATTGTACAGAAATTACTTACCTCAAAGTGCTAGGTGAAAACCCTTTTCCAAGAGCTCCAAAAATCGCCCAAGAGATGAATGAAAATGAGACAAATGGCCTAAGTCCCGCATTTAATAAATTGTTGCACAGGTCGCGGATGTTGCATTTGTGACACTTGGTTCGCAAATGCGAATGTCTCAAATGTGACAAAATCATCGCAAATGCGAAACTGGGCTGCCCTCTATCAAGGTCGCAAATGCGACCAAAAACTAGCAAATGGGAAGGTAGGTTGGTCGTAACTATGACCGGAAATCTCGCAAATGCGAGTCCTGCCCAGATCAGGCTTCTTCGCCTCGCAAATGTGAGTTTGCAAATGCTAACCAATTTTCGCATTTGCAATACCTGAGAAACCAGCAAAGAAAAACCAGAAAACTGAATCCTTCCCATCCATCCGACAAGTCTGAAACTCACCCGAGCCCTCGGGGCTCCACACCAAACGCCCACACAAGTCTAAAAATATCATACTAACTCGCTCATGTGATCAGAACACTAAAATAACATCTAAAAACGAATCGGATGCCAAAATGCATGGATTAACTCATGAACTCAAAAACTTCTAAAAATACTTCCGCGTGTCTGATTCCTATCAAATCAACTCGGGATGATGCCAAATTTTGCGTGCAAGTCATAAACGACATTATGAAACTATTCCCGCTCTCAAAATCCCAATTGGACCTCGATAACACCGAAACCTACTCCAAACAAAATTTAAAGAACTTTAAAACCTTCAAAGAGACAACTTTTACTATTAGGCGTTGAAACGCTCCTGGGTCATCCAAAACCCGATCCGAACATATGCCCAAGTCCAAAATCATCATACGAACCTATTGGAACTGTCAAATCCCGATTCTGAGGTCGTTTACTCAAAACATTAACCAAAGTCAAATTTGGCCTTTTAAGGCCAATTTAAGGAACCAAGTGTTCCGATATCAACATGAACCCTTCCAAATCCCAAACTAACCATCCCCACAAGTCATAAAACAGTAGAAGCGCATACAGGGAGATTTATTTAGGTAAACGAGATTCTAAAAAATAAAATGACCGGTCGGGTCGTTACACCCAAACGTTAAAGGAATTGGTTCTAAAAGTTTTGCCTAAAATGTTTGGAAGAATTACTGTTCAATTTGTTATTACATTTCTTTTAAAAATATCATATATTACATGGTTCAAATAAGAAAATATTTAATACACAAAATTTAGTTGCATTTAAAGTCCTAAATATTAAAAAAATAATTAAATGACTATTTTTAAATATAAAAAAATAATTAAGAGATCTCTTAATTATAGATCTTAAAACAATGATCTTCCTTTTTTCACCGCCAACCTTGTCATGTTGCCTCGGGGTTCAAATTATCTTTCGTTGAAAAAATAATTCCCGCAACCACAAACCTTCCACGGTGATTTTATCTTTGGGTGATGTGAAGCTATCAGATTTGCTGGGGTTTCTGGAAACTATATTTTGGAGTTCCTTTGGCTTCTTTTTTTTTTTGTCATTCGTAAATAGGTGTATAGAATTTAAAGTTGATCTTTCTTTGGTTGAGAATAAAAGTGGAAATTCATTAGTGATCTCTCCTAAATAATAGTAGTTCATTTATTAAAGTAGACTTAGAGCATTTAGTATCATTATGTAGTACAAATCTAATATACGGAGTTATGTAATAACCAAAATCAGCTAGAATACATATTGTGCGCATGTATCCTATCTCGATGAGTATTTTTTTTAAATAAATATTATATTACAAGTTATTTAAGATTAAATAAAAATATAAGCTCCAGAATTAATAAATGTCAATTACATAAAGCTAACTGAAACGACCCGGCCGATCGTTTTGTGAATAAAAGTCTCGTTCGTCGGCATAAGATTTTGAACAGCTTCATATTTTGTGAATGCATGATCGAGTTCAGTTACTAGATGAATCTGAGACAATTTGGAAGAAGAATTCTAGTTTTGGAAGCTTAAGCAATAAGAGTTGACCGGAATTTGACTTCTGTGTAAACGACTCCGGAAGGGGTTTTGACGTTTCCAACATCCTCGTATGGTGATTTTGGACTTAGGCGGGAGGTCCGTAGGATAATTTGAAGCATTTCAGCAAAAATTGGAAAACTTGAAGTTTGGAAGGTTGAGAGGTTTGACCAAGAGTTGACTTTGGTGATACCGGTATCGGAATGCAATTACGAGAGTTGGAAAAGCTCCATTATGTCATTTAGGACTTGCCTAAAAAATTTGACGTCATTATGGTTGGTTTGATAGGTTTCGGCGCGAGTTTTAGAAGTTGAAAGATTTGAAAGTTCATGAGTCCGATTCATGGTGCGATTCGTAGTTTTGATGTTGTTTGATATGATTTGAGGCCTCGAGAAGGTCTGTGTTATGTTTTGGTACTTATTGGTATGTTCAGACGTGGTCCCGAGGGGCTCGGGTGAGTTTCGAATAGGTTTGGGTTGTGTTGCGCTCGTTTTTTATGTTTCGGCTTCGTTTCTTCAAGCATAAATGGTACCACATTAATAAAATGATCTCTAATTTATATTTTAAATGAAGAATTAGATTAGTATCGTAATTACAGATCCATAGCAAAAAGAATCGTCGAATTTGGACATCGTATGAGGAAGTTATGCCCATTTTAGTGTCGGAGAAGAGAGCTGGTGCTGGTGCTTCGCAGATGCAAACTGCGACCTCGCAAGTGTGAAAAATGGTACGCAAAAACGGAAATTGCAGCTGGAAATGCGCAGGTGCGGCTTTTTTTGTCGCAAAAGCGAAAATCCCTGAGTATAAAAAAATCAGACCGCGATATTTTGGTATTTTGAGCTCCGATTTAGGTGATTTTTGCGGTGTTCTTCTCGTCTTTTTATGGGATTCAGTATCTAACTATAATTTTTGTATTTTAGTATGATTAAAGAAGTTCATATCCATGTTTTGATTGGAGAATTGGGGGTGTTTATCAAAAAAAAATTAAAGAGAATAATTGGGTTTTGAACATCGATACGGAGTCGGAATTGAATGAAATTAGTATGGTTGGACTCGAATTGAATGGGTATTCGGATTTTATAAATTTTTTTGGGTTCCGAGGTATAGGGTTGGGGGTCGATTTTTGGGTTGATTTTTAGTTTTTGATAAAGATCGAAGCTTTATAATCCAGAATAGTTTCTTATGAGTTTTATTTATGCTTTGAAGTTATTTGGATAGATTTGAGCCATCCGGAGGTTATTTCACTCGAGAAGTTCATTTTAAAGTAGAGGTCTAGCTTCTTTGAGGTAAGTATCTTGCCTAACCTTGTATGGGGGAACTACCCCTTAGGATTTGAGTCTTTTATGCTAATGGTATCATGTAAAGTCCGTGTACGTGAGGTGACGAGTACGTGCGCGGGCTTTTTTGTGGAAAATTGACCCTTTAGGGCTCGTAGGTTCTTATGTTCATTAGATATGAAGTTTTTTTATTATGATAAGTTTTCCCGTTTACTAGTTTCACCTCTACGTGTTTTATTTGGAATTAATTGCTTCATGTTCCACTCTTATTGCCTATTTGACTCTTGTGTGCCTTAACTGAAGTTGTTGCCTCTTCGATTTCCATACTATTCTTTCCTAACTGTTTATCTTTATTTGAAAATCTCTTCTGTAATTGTTTATCGTTATTTGAAATTATTGACTCGTAGTAACTCCTTTGTTGAATTGTACTTATGTGGAGGTCATTGCTACACAGTATCTCTTCCTTGTTGAGCTATTGCTAGGTGGTATCATTATTTTATGTTGTGTCTTTCCTTGTGAGTTCGTTTCTTCCTTTTCTTTGAGTTCTGGAATTTCTGAGTTGATTTATTTGCCGTACTCTTGTGTTATTGGCATTGTTGTAGTTGTACTTGTTGTTGTGATGCTCGAGGTTTCTGTCGTGAGGTTGTTATTGTGATGCACGAGGTTTCTATCGTGCGGTTGTTATTGTGATGCACGAGGTTTTTGCGGTGCAGTTATTATTGTGATGCACGAGGTTTCTACCGTGTGGATGATATTGTGTTGCATGATGTTTCTTGCGTGCTATTGTTACTATTAATATTTGCACATGCGGCGTGACCATGCAGGCTATATATGTGGGTTGCGCATTTGGCGAGACAAGGTGGGAACATTATTATGCATGTGTGGCGAGACTAGGCGGGCATTTACTTTATTATTGCACACGTGGCGAGACAAGGTGAGCTATGTCGAGGATTGAATGTGATGACTTGTGATGTCCTGGGGTCATTGTTATTGTTGTTATTTGTGTAGTGGTGTGCCTACTCTGTGTGAGTTCTACCGTGTTCATTTCGTGGTGATCATTTCTTATGTGTCATTCATTGTCGTTACTCTTACTTGTTGACTGGAACTATGATAGAACACTGGCACAAGCATACACGTAGTTAATCACCTCTAACGATTCAAGAAAATGGATCCTGATGTTATTGATCATTTTTATACACCCTCGTGTATTTGCCTCTACGTGAGAAGGGTTCTATTGGCATGTGCATCGTCTCTGTAGTTATTTGCTGTAATGAGGGAAAAAGATGCCAAGCGTTTAGGGTTCACAAATTGGAACATGTGAATTATGAGTATTTTGAGGTTTTGTGCCTCGTGGAGATTATTGGATAAAACCTGGCGTGAAAGTGGTTATTCTCATCTAGTTGCTACCGTTCATTCCTTTAATTGTTTTCACCGAATTTAAATTGTGTTTAGCTTACTCTTCTATGTTATTACTTGTAGTGTTCCGCTGTTAATGGTAGTTTCTATTTCCTATGGTAAGCATTGTATCATTATTGTCATTATGCGTAGTTTTGTTGTATTGTGTTAGTTCTCCACTTATACTTGCACAGGTTATTTAGTCCAATAGGTGTCTTGACTGCTCCTCGTCACTACTCCACCGAGGTTAGTCTTGATACTTACTGGGTACCACTGTGGTGTACTCATACTACACTTCTGCACATTTTTGTGCAGATCCAGGTATATCGGAGTCAGTCGATCGGTTGTTAGCTGTGCGGATTTTGCTGTGGAGAATCAAGGTAAACCTGTTGCGTTCGCAGATTTCGAAGTCACCTTCTGATTTTGTGTTTATATTGTTTGTTCTTATTTCCAAACAGTTGTATTTGTAGACCTCTTATTAACTCAGTAGAGCTTATGACTTGTACTACCAATTTTGGGATTCGTAATTTGTAAATAGTTTTCTATTTTGAAATCGTCAGATGTTGGTTAAATATTGTTGCTATTTCAGCTAATGTTAGGCTGACCTAGTCCCTAAGATTAGGTGCCATCATGACACCCAACCGAGGGAATTTGGATCATGACAAGTTGGTATCAGAGCTCTAGGTTCATAACGAGTCATAAGCGAGTTTAGTAGAGTCTTCTGGATCGATACGGAGACGTCTGTACTTATATTCGAGAGTTTACGGAACTATTAGGATAGTTTCACTTCTTTCATTCCTATCGTGCGAGTTTATTGGTCTTGAAGTTTGAGCTTTTATCATTTCATTCTCTCACAGATGGTGAGGACACGATCTGCAGTTACTGATGACGCTGCCACCGGAGCAGGTGTCGCTAGGGGCAGAGGAAGAGGCCAAAGAGGAACACGTGTCGCAGCTAGGGAGAGGAGTAGTTGAGGAGCCGTTGGTAGCTCCAGTTGGGAGACAGGTACCGGAGGCAACTGTTGTTACCCCCGGACTTCAGGAGACTTTAGCAGTGTTCCTGAGTATGTTGGGTACATTAGCTCAGGCGGGGTTGATTCTGATTGCACTAGCTACTTCACAGACTGGGGGAGGATCTCAGACTCCCGCCGCCTATACTCCAGAGCAGCGCATTCCCGTTGGTCAGGTTTTAGGTGTTATGGCGACACAACATGTGGTTCTAGTTCAGCCCGTGGTTAGGGCAGCAGCATCGGAGGAAGAGCAGCTTAGACTTGCAAGGTTCAAGAAGTATGATCCTCCTACTTTCAGTAATTTGGCTTCTGAGGGTGCACAGGGTTTTCTAGAGGAGTACCATCGCATTCTCCGAATTATGGGTATTGTGTATACGGGTGGGGTTGCTTTTACTACGTTCCAGCTTAGAGGAGCGGCTTATTAGTGGTGGCGCGGGCGTATGAGTTGGGTAGCCCGGCCAAGGCAGCTTCACTTACATGGGCTCTGTTTTTAGAGATATTCCTGAGAGAATTTATACTTCAGACCCTTCGGGATGCATGCCGCACGGAGTTTGAGCAGCTGTGCCGGGGCACTATGACAGTATCATAGTATGTCATTAGATTCAGTAATTTGTCCAGACATGCACCTGCTTTTGTCATTATAGTTAGAGAGCATGTTCGTAGATTCATTGAGGGGATTAGGCGTGATATTTGGTTCAGCATGGCTCGGGAGTTGGAGTCAGATGTTTCATTTCAACAGGTGGTAGAGATCGCTTGTCGATTGGAGGGCATGTGGGACCAGGAGATAGAGAGTAGGCGAGGTCAGGACATAGAGGACATGGTCGGAGAGATCTGCTGGTCCTTATTTTTTAGGCATGGTACGACATGGTAGAGGTTTTGTGGGTCATCCAGTTCAGTTTGCACTCCAGGCTTCGCACAATGTTTCAGGTGCTCATGGGTCTCAGCGTACCTGTACCGCACAGTTTCCACAGCCACGTCAGTAAAAAGGTTGCTTTGAGTGTGGAGATACAAGTCACATGGTGAAAGATTGTCCCAGACTCCGGACAGATATGTCACAGCAGGGTATTCAGGCGAGTAGAGGGCACCCAAGAGGGGGAGTCCCGACCCGTTGATGTGTTTCATACAGTAGGTTTGAGGCCGTTGTGCCAGGTGATGTCATACAGGTGTGCTTTTGATTTGTTATAGAGGAGCACCATTCGTATTTTGTTTCGATTCTACTTATCGAGGTGAGTTCTCCTATCTTGCTCCACATATGGGTGAGTTTCATGATTTAGTATTCTGCTTATGTGTTTACCCTGGTTGGGAGACTCTGTAGTGGTAACCCGTGTCTATTATTTGTTTTTATTCATTATTGAGAGTTACAAGACTAGAAGTGAATTCTCGTTGTCCATTACGGTAGGTTTTGATGTGATTCCTGAGTAATTTGGTTACGATTTGTGATTTAGATGCTCTACCGGGGTGAAAGTTTAGTAAGTGTTGTGATTTTAATGGAGGAGTTGAATTAGTAGAAGGTTTCGATTGGTATGATGTATATTCTACCTGTGATTCAGAGTTGAGGGTGAGACCCTTGCAATTTCATGTGATTTGATATGTTTGAACTGAGCTACGTGCCGCGGTGGAAGTTAAATCAGGATGAGATCCTTGTGATTTGTTAATATACTTTGATTTTTCCTTGTAAATTGATTCGTAGGATGGTACTGATAGAGAGTCGTGCCTGTCGAGCTTGTTCGATATTTCTCTTATGTGTTTCTCCTTACACATTCAGTCATTTTCGTGTTGTGCTCATTGAATTTTTACTCGCGTGGTGTGTGGAGGGTCGAAATAAGGTTCTAATGAATATGAGGCAAATGGTCGATGCTGGCGTTGATTTCAGGCAACTATTATGATCGGAGATTTTACTATGGGCATATGCGTGATGTGCTACAACATGTGGTTGTACCTTGTAGGTGTAGGCATAAGTTGTTACAGCTGGTTGAGGTCGATACCGGATGTGGAAGTAGGAATCATATCTTTTGGAGATGAGCAGATGGTGAAAATTCTTTACTCTAAGGTTTATTAGTATTGGTGGAAGGGATAAATTACAGTTGAGATGGTGTCCTCGGGTTTATGTGGATTGGAGTGACGTGGGGTCACCCACGGGTGTATGTTGGATGAATACATTCAGTAATTTGATGACTTCGGGACGATTCTTGGCACATTCAAGGACAAACATTTATTTAAGAGGGGGAGGATGTAATGATCTGGCCTGTCATTTTGTGAATTAAAGTCCCGTTCGGCGGTATAAGATTTTGAACAGCTTCGAATTTTGTGTTATGACGTGCATGCGTGGTCGAGTTCAGTTACCGGATGATTCGGAGTCAATTTGGAAAAAGGATCCTAGTTTTGGAGGCTTAAGCGATAAGAGTTGACCAGCAATTGACTTTTGTGTAAACGACTCTGGAATGGGGGTTTGACGATTCCAACAGCCTCGTATCGTGATTTTGAACTTAGGCGCATGTCCGGATTTGGATTTGGAGGTCCGTAGGGTAATTTGAAGCATTTTGGCGAAAGTTGGAAAACTTGAAGTTTGGAAGGTTGAGAGGTTTGACCAAGATTTGACTTTGGTGTTATCGGGGTCGGAATTCGATTTCGAGATTTGGAGCAGCTCTGTTATGTCATTTAGGACTTACCTGCAAAATTTAACGTCATTCCGGGTTGGTTTGATAGGTTTGGGCACGCGTTTTAGAAGTTGGAAGATTTGAAAGTTCATGAGTTTGATTCATGGTGCAATTAGTAGTTTTGATGTTGTTTGATGTAATTTGAGGCCTCAAGCAGGTCAGTGTTATGTTTTGTTACTTATTGGCATGTTCGGACGTGGTCCCGAGGGGCTCGGGTGAGTTTTGAATAGGTTTGGGTTGTGTTGCGCTCGTTTTTTATGTTTCGACTTCGTTTCTTCAAGAAACCATAATACCAAATTAAGAAAATGATCTCCAATTTCTGTTTTGATTGAAGCACTAGATTCGTATCGTAATCACGGAGCCATAGCAAAAAGAATCCTCGAATTTGGACATCGTATGAGGAAGTTATGCTCATTTTAGTGTCGGAGAAGAGAGTTGGTGTTGGTGCTTCGCAGATGCGAAGTTGGGTCCGCATCTGCAATCCCGCAGGTGCGAAAAGTGGTCCGCAAAAGCGGAAGTTACAGTTGGAAATGTGCAGGTGTGGATTTGTTGTCGCGAAACGAAAATCCCTGAGTATAAAAAAAATCAGACCGCGTTATTTGGGTATTTTGAGCATATCTTGAGTTCTATAGCTCCGATTGAGGTAATTTTTGCGGCGTTCTTCTCGTATTTTCATGGGGGTCAGTATCTAACTATAAGTTTTGTATTTTAATATGATTACAGAATTTCATATTTGAATTAATCCATATTTTGATTGGAGAATTGGGATTTTTATCAAAAACTTTTCTAAAGAGAATAATTGGATTTTGAAAATTGATTCAGAGTCGGAATTGGATGAAATTAGTATGGTTGTACTCATAATTGAATGGGTGTTTGGATTTGTGAATTTTTTCAGTTTCTGAGGTACGGGCCCGAGGGTCGACTTTTGGGTTGATTTTTAGTTTTTGATAAAGATTGAAGCTTTATAATCTGGAATACTTTCTTATGTGTTCTATTTATGCTTTAAAGTTATTTTGGCTAGATTTGAGTCGTCCAGAGGTTATTTCACTCGAGAAGTTCATTTTAGAGTAGTGTTCTAGCTTCTTTGAGGTAAGTATCTTGCCTAACCATGTAGGGGGAACTATCCCTTATGATTTGAGTCTTTTATGCTAATTGTATCATGTAAAGTCCGCGTACGCGAGGTGAAGAGTACGTGCGCGGGCTTATTTGTGGAAAATTGACCCTTTAGGACTCGTAGGTTCTTATGTTCATTAGATATGAAGTTGTTTTATTATGTTAAGTTTTCCCGTTTACTAGTTTCACCTCTACGTGTTTTATTTGGAATTAATTGCTTCATGTTCCACTCTTATTTCCTATTTGACTCTTGTGCGCCTTAACTGAAGTTGTTGCCTCTACGATTGCCATGCTATCCTTTCCTAACCTCTTATCTTTATTTGAAATTATTATTATCTCTTCTAGCCTAGTGTCATATGTCTTTAGGCCTTAACTCTTACTTGCAATATGTGAAATATGCTTAGCTGAATTACCTGTTTATTTGATTTGATTTAAATCTTTAACTGTGATATTCTTGCTGTAAATTCGTTGTTTCCTTCAAATATTTGTTGCATATTTACTTTGGGACTATGAGGCAGTTCCTTGGGAGATCCCCATGTACTACATATTTACTTTTGGGACTACGGGACAGTTCTTCGGGAGATTCCCCTGCACTGCATATTTACTTTTGGGACTACGAGGCGGTTCCTCGGGAGACCCCCCTGTATTGCATATTTATTTTTGGAACTACGAGGCAATTCTACGAGAGATCCCCCTGCACTGCATATTTACTTTTAGGACTACGAGGCGGTACCTCGGGAGCGACCCTGTTGTTTACCTCTATTTGCTGTGTTGTTCACTTCTCAGTCATTTAGTTATATTATTATATCATCGGTCTTACTTTTCTATTATTTCTAGTAGGGCCTGACTTGACTTCGTCACTAATCTACCGAGGTTAGGCTTGGCACTTACTCGGTACCGCTGTGGTGTACTCATACTACGCTTCTGCACATCTTTTTGTGAAGATCCAGGTACTTCTTACTTGCCCATATATCAGTGAGCTACCTGTGTGCGGAGACTTCAAGGTACATCTGCCAGTGTCCACAGACCTCGGAGTCCCCCTCTATCTTAATCATGTTTCTTTCCTTATTTTAGTAGACTCTGATGTATAGAGACATTTAGTATTTCTCTTAGAAGCTTGTGACTTGTTTCTACCAGGTTTTGGGAGATTATTGTTCTTTGACTTGCAGTTTTCTTTTATTACAACTATTGAGGTTTGAGTTTCAGACTCTTATTATGTTATTCTAAAAAATTTTAGGCTTACCTAGTCTTAGAGACTAGGTTCCATCACAACATCCTAAGGAGGGTGAATTGGGGTCGTAACAAGTTGGTATCAGAGCCCTAGGTTCATAGGTGTTATGAGTTGCAAGCAGGTTTAGTAGAGTCTCGTGGATCGGTACAGAGACGTCTGTGCTTATTTTTTGAAGGCTATGGAACTGTTAGGAAAATGTTCACTTCTTTGATTCCTTATCGTGCGCATTTGTTGACTTCGAAATTCTAAACTCTTGTCTTTCTATTCTCTCACAGATGGTGAGGACACGCACAACTAGATCCGATGATCAGACACACATGCCCCTTGTTGGAGCTGCTAGAGGTCGGGCCGGGGTAGAGGTCGAGGAAGACCACATGGTGCAGCCAGAGCACCTGCACGAGATCCTGCAGTAGAGCCACCAGCAGCTCCAGTTAGGGAGCAGGCACCTGAGACGCCTATTACTACCCTTGCACTTCAGGAGACTCTTGCCTGTTTTTTTAGCATGTTTGGCACTCTAGATCAGGCAGGGTTGATTCCACTTGCTCCTGCCACATCTCAGGCTGAGGGAGGAGCACAGACTCCCTCCGTCCGTACCCTAGACCCACGTGCCCAGGTTGACCATGCCCCAAAGTTTATACTAGTGCAGCCAGTTCGGCCCGAGGTTAGGGCAGCAGTTTCGGAGGTGGAGCAGCTTAGGCTCAAGAGGTACAATAAGTATCACCCTCCCACTTTCATAAATTTGGCTTCGGAGGATGATCGGGGTTTTCTTGAGGAATGTTTCTTTCACCGCATTCTAGCTTAGAGGGGCGGCCTACCAATGGTGGCGGGCATACGAGTTGGATAGTCCGGCTGAGGCAGATTCACTCACTTGGACTTAATTTTAAGATATGTTCTTAAGGGAATATGTTCCTCAGAGTCTTACAGATGTATGGCACGCAGATTTTTAGCAATTTCACTACGGTTCTATGACCGTGTCAGAGTATGCGGTCCGATTTAGTGATTTGGCTAGGCATGCACCAGCCTTGTTATCTACTGTTCGAGAGCGGCTTTGCCGATTTATTGAGGGGCTCCACAATAGTATCATATTCAATATGGCTCGAAAGTTAGAGATGGACATCACATACCAGCAGGTGGTGTAAATTTTTAGGAGATTAGAGGGTATGCGGATCCGGGAGAGAGAAGAGAGGGAAGCTAAGTGACCCCGAGATTCTAGCACATATAGCAGTTCTCATGCCCCAGCTACAACTCGTCAAGGTAGGGGTTATGGGAGTCATCCTGTTCATTCAGCACTTTTGGACTCCAGCGGTACTTCGTCCTCTCCTAGGACCCACGATCCCTATTATGCACCGCTAGCATCTAGTGTACCTCCAGTATGGGGTGCTTCCAGCAGTCAGTCCAGTCGTTTAGGCTCGAGCCAGTCACAGCAGACACGTCCTCCGAGAGCTTGTTTTGAGTGTGGTGACACTCGTCATATAGTGAGGGATTGCCACAGATTCAGGAGGGCTACACCTCTGCATATTTCGCAGGCTCCACCTATCCTACAGGGCCCTCAGGCTTCTCAGGCCATGGTTACTGCACTAGTTGCCACTCCACCTGCACAACCAGCTAGAGGTGGAAGTCGGACAGGTAGAGGTCGCCCTAGAGGGGGAGGCCAGGCCAGATATTTTTCCCTTCATGCTATGACAGAGGTTGTTGCGTCCGATTATGTTATTACAAGTATTGATCCGGTCTGCCATAGAGATACATCAGTCTTATTTGATCCAAGCTCCACTTATTCTTATGTGACATCTTATTTTGCCCCGTATTTGGGCATACCCCATAATTCTTTGAGTTATTCTGTTTATGTATCTACACACGTGGGTGAATCTATTATTGTTGGCCGCGTGTATAGGTCGTGTTTGATTGTTATCAGTGATTTTGAGACCAGAGCTAATTTATTATTGCTCAATATGGTGGATTTTGATATTATTTTGGGCATGGACTGGTTGTTGCCCTATCACACTATCCTTGATTCTCACGCCAAGATGGTGACGTTGGCTATGCTAGGTCTACCACGGCTAGAGTGGAGAGGTACCTTGGATCATGTTCGTAGCAAGTTTGTTTCATTTCTTAAGGCTCAACGAATGGTCGAGAAGGCTATGATGCATATCTGGCCTATATGAGAGATGTTAGTGTTAATACTCCTACCGTGGAGTCAGTTCCTGTAGTAAGGGATTTTCCTGATGTATTTCCAGCGGATCCTCCAGGTATGCCACCCGAGAGGGACATTGAATTTGGCATTGATTTGTTACCGGGCACTCAGCCCATTTTTTTCCACCATATCGTATGGCCCTAGCAGAATTGAAAGAATTAAAAAAGCAGTTACAGGAGCTGCTTGATAAAGGTTTCATTCGGCCCTGTGTATCGCCTTGGGGTGCTCCTATATTATTTGTGAAGAAGAAGGATGATTCTATGCAGATGTGTATTGATTATCGCCAGTTGAACAAGGTTACGGTAAAGAACAGGTACCCATTGCCTCGTATCGATGACCTATTTGATTAGCTTCAGGGTACCATAGTGTTCTCTAAGATTGACTTGCATTCACGCTATCATCAGCTGAAGATTCGAGATCCAGATATCCCAGAGACGTCTTTCAGGACTCGGTATGGTCATTATGAATTCTTTGTGATGTCTTTTGGGCTGACTAATGCTCCAACAGCACTTATGCACTTAATAAACATTGTATTTCATCCCTATATTGATTCTTTAGTCATTATGTTTATTGACGACATTCTGGTGTATTCCCGAAGCCACGAAGATCATGAACAACACCTAAGGACTGTGCTTCAAACTTTGAGAGAAAATAAGTTATATGCAAAATTTTCAAAGTGTGAATTCTGGCTTGATTAAGTGGGATTCTTGGGTCATATAGTTTTGTGCGAGGGGATCAAGGTAGATCCAAAGAATATTGAGGCAGTGCAGAGTTGGTCCAGACCATCCTCAGCTACGGTGATACGGAGTTTTATTGGCTTGGTAGGGTATTATCGCCGATTTGTAGATGGTTTCTCTTATATTGCTGAACATATGACCAAATTGACAGAGAATGGTGCTCTGTTCAGGTGGACCGAGGAATGTGAGGCGATCTTTCAAAAGCTCAGGACAGCTTTGACTACAGCCCCAGTATTGGTGTTGCCCACAGGTTCAGGGTCTTATACTGTGTATTGTGATGTGTCGCGTGTTGTTCTCGACGTAGTGTTGATGCAAGATGGTAGGGTGATTGCCGATGCATCCAGATATTTAAAGGTACATGAGAAGAATTATCTGGTCCACGGCCTTCAGTTAGCAGCTATTGTTCATGCCTTGAAGATTTGACAGCATTATTTTTACGGTGTCCATTATGAGGTTTATACCGAACACCGGAGTCTACAACATTTGTTTAAACAGAAGGATCTTAACTTGTTGCAGTGGAGGTGGTTAGAGTGGCTTAAGGATTATGATGTCACCATTCTCTATCATCCCGGAAAGGCCAATGTGGTGGGTGATAACTTGATTCGTAAGGCGGAGAGTTTGGACATCTTAGAATACTTACCGGTAGCAGAGAGGCCTTTAGCTTTGGATGTTCAGGCCTTGGCCAACCAGTTTGTCAGATTGGATATTTTCAGCCGAGCCAAGTTTTTGCTTGTGTGATTTCTCAGTCTTCTCTTCATGATCGTATTAGAGACGTCAGTATGATGACCCCAATCTACTTGTCTTTAAGGACACGGTTCAGCACGGTGATGCCAAGGAAGTCACTATTGGGGATGACGGTGTATTATGGATGCAGGGCAGGCTACGTGTGTCTAATGTAGATGGTTTGCGTGAGTTAATTCTCCAGGAGGCTCACAATTCACAGTACTCCATTCATCCAGGTGTCGCGAAGATGTATGAGGATTTGAGGCAGCACTATTGGTGGAGGCGAATAAAGAAAGATATAGTTGGGTTTGTAGCTCGGTGTTTAAATTGTCAACAGGTGAAGTACGAGCATCAGAGACCGGGCGGATTGCTTCAGAATTTAGAGATTCCAGAACAGAAATGGGAACGGATCATTATGGATTTTGTTGTTGGGCTCCCACGATGACTTTGAGGAAGTTTGATGCTACTTGGGTGACTGTATATCGGTTGACCAAGTCCGCGCATTTTATTCCAGTTGGTACCAATTATTCTTCGGAGCGCTTGGCTGAGATTTATATCAGCGATATTGTTTACCTACACGGTGTGCTAGTGTCCATCATTTCAAATCGGGGCACGCAGTTTACATCATAGTTTTGGAGAGCGTGCAACAAGAATTGGGCACACAGGTTCATATGAGTACAACATTTCACCCTCAGACGGACGGACAGTGTGAACGCACTATTTCGATATTGGAGGATATGCTATGAGCTTGTGTGATTTATTTTAGGGGTTCTTGGGATCCGTTTCTTCCACTCGCTGGAGTTTGCTCACAATAACAGCTCTCAATCGAGCATTCATATGGCTCCATATGAGGCTTTATATGGGAGACGGTGTTGATCTCTAGTGGGTTGTTTTGATCCGGGTGAGGCTAGGCGATTGGGTACTAACTTGGTTCAGGATGCTTTGGAGAAGATTAAATTGATTCAGGAGCGGCTTCGCTCGGCGCAGTCTAGAGAGAAGAGTTATGCCGACGGGAAGGTCCGTGATGTTTCTTACATGGTTGGGGAGAAGGTTCTGCTCAAGATTTCACCCATGAAGGGTGTGTTGAGGTTCGTAAAGAAGGGAAAGTTGAGTCCTGGGTATATTTGGCCTTTTGAAATACTTAAGAAGATTGGAGAGGTGGCTTATGAACTTTCTTTGCCACCTAGTCTATCGGATGTTCATCCAGTATTTCATGTATCTATGCTCTGGAAGTACGTCAGATATTCGTCTCATGTTTTGGATTTCAGCACAGTACAATTGGATGGTAATTTAATTTATGAAAGGACATATCTTCGGTGAAAGTGCAGTAGAGAGGCCAGCCAGTCGCAGAAGCTACCTGGGATACTGAGCGGGAGATGTGGAGAAAATATTCACACCTATTTGATACTCCAGGTATGATTCTAAACCTGTTTGTGGATGAACTTTTATTTAAGAGGGAGAGAATGTAACGACCCGGGCGGTCGTTTTGAGAGTATTAGCCTCGTTCCCCCATTTACTACTCAATTTATGCTTTACAATTGTTTTATGACTTACCGCGTTAGTTGTTTCGGGTCAGGAAGGATTTCGGAGTGAATTGAGACACTTGGTCTCATAATTGAAAACTAAAGTTGAAAAGTTGATCGGATGTTTACTTAAGCGTAAACGACCCCGGATTTGAATGTTGATGATTCCAATAGCTCTGTATGGTGATTTTAGACTTAGGAGCGTGTCCAGATTTGTGATTTGGAGGTCTGTAGTGGAATTAGGCTTGAAATGGCGAAAGTTGAATTTTTGGAAAGTTTGACCGGGGAGTTGACTTTTTGATATCGGGGTCGGAATACAATTCTAGAAATTTGAATAGATCTGCTATGTCATTTATGACTTGTGTGCAAAATTTGAGGCCAATCGAACTTGATTTGATAGGTTTCGACATTGAATGTAGAAGTTGAAAGTTCTTAGTTTCATTAGGCTTGAATTGGGGTATGATTTGGGTTTTTAGCATTGTTTGATGTGATTTGAGACTTCAACTAAGTTTGTATGATATTTTAGGACTTGTTGGTGTATTTGGTTGAGGTCCCGGGGGCCTAAGGTGAGTTTCGAATGGTTAACAGATTGAATTTTGGACTTGGTGTTTTGCTGGAATTATTCTAAAGTTTGTACTTGGTTTCTTTATACGCGATCGCATGAGGTTGCCCACGATCCCGTAGGATTTCTTGGGGGCAGTGATGAATTTCCCTATGCGTTCGCGAGAAAAGGTACGCATTCACTTAGGTGTGGTGATGCGAGACTAAATTGCATAGTTTAGCATGTGATATACCTTACATTTTATGCGCATTAATGATAAAATTACACTTGTTATGTGCTTAATGGAGTTTATTTCATGTGTAGGTGAATTGGAGATGGAAACGGAGCTAAAGGNATCTAGCTAGCGTAACTTGAGAGAGTGCGTCTAGTAAATTATCATAATTACTTGAGAGAGATTTATGGTAGATAGAGAGTTCATGATTGATAGAGACGATTAATCAAGTTATAAGAAGTATCCGAGAAAGAATTCACCAACGGGGGAAACCATCACCTTAGACCTTTATTATTATCGTTTACATTAAATTGTTAGTTAATTACTAGTTGATTATTTTGTTAGTAGAATTAGTTAAACAACACAAATTGATATTCAAAAGTATTGAGAAAAGTGATTAAGTAACAGTTTAGTATTTTATAAACTCAATTGATACGTTCAATTCTCTGTGGAATCGACTTTGGGCTTAATACCCCAGATTATATTTGCAGCGCCCGTTTAGTCTTTTTATAAGACATAGTTGAGCGTGATCATGTGGCTAGACAGTGCATCGTGAATGCGTAGGTGATGCCGCGTTCACGAAGAGGTGAGGAGGCAACTGGGAGTCACACGTTTTTACTTCACAATTGCGTGAGATGAGCCGTGATCGCGTAGGTTGGAGGAAATAGAGGTCCACGTTCGCGTGGAGGCCTCCGCGTTCGCATAGGCCTATTTTTGGGCAGCGGAAAAATTGTGCTTCGCAATCGCGGGACTTGGTCCCCGATCGCATAGAAGGAAAGGCCTGGGTAGAATGTTTACGGATTTGGAGCTCGGAGAGAGGCTATTTTTGGGATATTTTCAAGGAAAACAATGGAGTAAGTGTTATTAACTCAATATTGGTTAAATTACCTGAATCCATGGTTGTTTTTAACATTTAATGGGTAAATTAAGTTGGAAAATTTAGAAAACTCTCTTGGTTTAATTTGAAGATTTGAGGGTCGAGTTGATGTTGTAATTAGGTAAAATTGGTATGGTTATCTTGGTTGAATGGGATTTCGGATTTTGTAACTTATGTCGGGTTCCGAGACGTGGGCCCCATGAGCGATTTTCGAGTTAAATTTTGGATTTTTGTTGAAAAATTGTACTTCCATATATAATTAATTCCTATAATTTGTGTTCACTGAATCGAACTAATTATGTCTAGATTCGAGCCGATTGGAGTTGAAAAATCGAGGGAAAGGAATTCTTATTGACTGATTGAGCTTGGCTTGAGGTAAGTGGCTTGTCTAACCCTGTGTAGAGGAAATCCCTTTTTTGATATATTGAAATATTTTGTGATATCTGAGCGCCGTGTACATGAGGTGCCGAGTGCGTACACGAGCTAAATTTAGAAATATCGGTTCTTGCTGAGTAGTCTTCTTTTAAATTCTTTAACTGAGTTGCTTTAGTATATGTAGTAATCATGTTTATCCTAGTATCAATTTTTCGCCTCAATTCAAGCTCTCAAAGTCCTAAAATTAAAATGGGATCAAACCCTCGAAACTTCCCCTTTTCTTCCCAGCGATTTTGCTTCTGAGGGCTTCCTGTCGCACCTGTGGAAATTCCATCACAGGTGCGGATTCCACTTAAATTCCAAAATTCTGCTTCTGCAGATAGGGGCTCACACTTGCGGGCCCACTTCTGCGCTCCATCTTTCGCCCCTGCGACTATGCTTCTGCGAGACGCTGACCGCATCTGCAGTCCCCAGCTGGGCAGGCCTGAATTTTCTTCTTCTGCTCGATGGTCGCTTCTGCGGTGTCGCACCTGCGGCCCAAACTGCACAGGTGCGATTACACCATGTGCAGCAAACTTCAGGCAATCCAACATAACTCCAAATGATCCTTAACTATCTGAAATCAATCCCGAGGCCCTCGGGACCTCAACCAAACATACCAACAAGTCTTAAAACATCATACGAATTTAGTCGAGGCCTCAAACAACATCGAAAACGCGAATCGCACATAGATTCAAGACTAATGAACTTTAAAACTTCCAAGTTCAACAACCGATGCCGAAACCTATCAAATCACGTCTGATTGACCTCAAATTCGCACACTGGTCATATTTGGCATTATGCACCTACACCAACTTGTGGAATTGGAATTCGAACCCACTATCAAAAAGTCCGCTACTGGTCAAACTTCCCAAGAAAAAAACATTCGCCAATTCAAGCCTAATTCAGCTATGGACCACCAATCCACAATCCGGACATGCTCCTACGTCAAAATCACCCAACGGAGCTAAGGAACTGACAAAAATCCATTCTAGAGTCGTCTTCACACAATTCCAACTATGATCAAATTCCTAGAACTTAAGCTTTCGTTTTAGCGACTAAGTGTCCCATTTCACTCCAAAACCAAAAACAAAACCTCCCGGCAAGTCACATAAGCATAAAATGATACAGGGAAAGCAGAAATTAGGGATCGGGGCTATTATTCTCAAAACGGTCAGCCGGATCATTACATCATCCCCCTCTTAAAACAGTTGTTCGTACTCGAACGAGTATAGAGGCATACCTGAAGTGGTGAAAAGATGAGAATAACGGCTGTGCATATCATGATCGGTCTCCCAAGTCGCCTCCTCGACCGGCTGACCTCTCCACTGAACCTTCACTGAAGCAATGTTCTTTGACCTCAACTTTCAAACCTGTCTGTCCAAAATGTCCAACGGCTTCTCAACATAAGATAAATCCTTGTCCAACTGGACTGAGCTAAAATCCAACACGTGAAACAGATTGCAGTGATATTTTAGGATCATGAAAACATGGAACACTAGATGAACTGCAGAGAGACTAGGTGGTAGTGCAAGTCTGTAAGCCACCTCTCCAACCCTCTCAAGAATCTCAAAAGGCCCAATATACCTAGGGCTCAACTTCCCTTCTTCTCGAACCTCATAATACCCTTCATAGGCGAAACCCGGAGCAAGACCCATTCTCCAACCATGAATGCAACGTTGCAAACCTTCCGATCTTCATAACTCTTCTGTATATATTGGTCTATAAAATTCAATCTTGAATTACCTTAACCTTCTCCAAAGCATCCTGAACCAAGTCTGTACCCAAAATCCTAGCCTCGCCCGACTCGAACCAACCCACCGGCAACCGATATCACCTACCATACAGAGCCTCGTACGGTGGCATCTAAATGATCGACTAATAATTGTTATTGTAGGAAAACTCTGCAAGTGTCAAGAACTGATCCCAAAAACCTCTAAACTCCATCACACACGCACATAACATATCCTCCAATATCTGAATAGTGCACTCGGACTGTACGTCCATCTGAGGGTGAAATGTTGTGCTCAACTCAACGCGAGTACCTAACTCATGTTGTACGGCCCTCCAGAACCGTGATGTAAACTACGTACCCCGGTCAGAGATGATAGATACCGGCACGCCATGAAGCCTGACAATTTTGCGGAAATAAACTCGAGCAAACTGCTCGGAAGAATAAGTAGTTATCACAGGAATGAAATGGGCTAGCTTGGTCAACCTATCCACAATCACCCAAACTGCATCAAACTTCTGCCGAGTCCGTGGAAGACCAACAATGAAATCCATAGTGATCCGCTCCCATTTCCACTTTGGAATCTCTAGCTTCTAAAGAAATCCACTCGGACGGTGATGTTCATACTTCACCTACTGGCAATTTAGGCGTCGAGCTGCATACTCCATGATGTCCTTTTTCACTCTCCTCCACCAATAATGTTGCCACAAGTCCTGATGCATCTTCACGGCACCCAGATGAATGGAGTACGGCAAACTGTGAGCCTCACGGAGAACGCAATCCATATACATTGGGCACACATAGCCTATCATGCATCCTCAAAGCACCATCATCTCCAATAGTGACCTCATTAGCATCACCGGGCTAAACCGTGTCCCTAAGGACAAGCAGATGTGGGTCATCATACTGACGCTCCCTAATATGATCATAGAGAGAAGACTGAGAAACCACACAAGCCAACACTGGACTCGACTCAAAAGTATCCAATCTAACAAACTGGTTGGCCAAGGCCTGAACATCCAATGCCAATGGTCTCTTTTCTGCTGGTAGATATGCTAAGCTCCCCAAACTCTCCACCCGGCGACTCAAGGCATCGTCCACCACATTGGCCTTCTAGGGTTGGTACAAAATGGTGATATCAAAATCCTTAAGCAACTCCAACCACCTCCGCTGACGCAAGTTAAGATCCTTCTGTTTGAACATATGTTGCAAACTCCAGTGATCGGTTTAGATCTCACATAGGACACCGTACAAATAGAATCTTCAAGGGATGAACAATAGATGCTAACTCAAGGTCGTGGACCGGATAGTTCATTTCATGCACCTTCAGTTGTCTAGACACGTGGGCAATCACCCTACCGTCCTACAATCACCCCTCACTCGACACTACGTGACCCAAAAATGCCACTGAATCTCACCAGAACTCACACTTTGAGAATTTTGCATATAACTTCTTTTCTCTCAAGGTCTGAAGCACAGTCCTCAAGTGCTGCTCATGATCCTCTTCAGTCTGTGAGTACACCAGAATGTTGTCAATAAACACAAAATAGGGCTGGAACACTGTGCATCAAGTGCATGTAGGAGGTGGCTCGGACCAGGTCAACTAGACTGACCGCTAGAAGCACCCCATGTAGGAGGTGCACTAGACACTGTCGGTGCGTAATAAGGCTCTTGGGGCCTAGAAAGGGCCGGAGCGCCACTAGCGGATGGAAGTGATGAATGAACAGGGCGACTCATACAACCCCTATAATGACGAGCTGTAGTTGGGGCACGAGTACCACTATAAGTGCCAACCTCTCGAGACCTCTTGGCCTCTCTCTCCCCTCTCTCCCTAGCAAGCCTACCCTCAAATAGCCTAGCAATCCCTACAACCCGCTGGTATGCAATATCCATCTCTAACTCCTGGGCCATGCTAAGCCTGATACTGGGGTTGAGCCCCGCGATAAATCGATGGACCCTCTCTCGAACTGTAGCAACCAAGGTTGGTGCATGCCTAGCCAAATCACTGAAGTGAACCGCACACTCTGACACAGTCATAGCACCCTGGCGCAACTACTCAAACTCTTGCGTGCCATGCATCTCAGAGACTATGGGGAACATACTCCCTCCAGAACATATCCAAAAACTAAGTCCAAGTAAGTGAAGCTGCTTCAGCCGGACTACCTAACTCATAAGCAGGCCACCACTGATAGGCTGCTCCTCTAAAATGGAACGTAGTGAAAGAAACCCCACTCGACTCCGCTAAACCCATAGTGCGGAGGATACGATGACACTCCTTAAGAAATCCTTGGGAATCCTCTATCGCCAATCCACTGAAAGTATGAGGGTGGTACTTCTTGTACCTCTCAATCCTGAGCTGCTCCGCCTCAGAAACTGCCACCCTAACCTTGGGTTGAACTAGAGCTACCGGCTACATCGGTATGATCTCTAGAACCTGGTCGACCTAAACTCGCTGCTCCAAAGTACGGGCGGAGCGGGTTTGTGCACCTCCTCTAGCCTGAGACGTGGAACGAGCAAGTGGAATCAACCCTGCATTAGCTAGAGTACCGAACATGCTGAGGAACCGTACAAGGGTCTCCTGAAGAGCTGGTGTAGCAACAAGTGTATCAATTGCTTGCGCTCCGATGGAGCTACTGGGGCTCCTCTATGGAAGCTCGTGCGGGTGCTCTGGCTGCACCACGTGAAGTCCTCGGCCTTTACCCCAAACCCGGCCTCTCGCGACTTTAGCAAGGGGCGATGATCCGGTTGTAAGTGTCCTCACCATCTATGAGAGAATAGAAGACATAAGTTTAGAATTCTAAAGTCAATAAATTTCACACGACAAGGAATCAAAGGAGTGAAAATTTTCCTAACAGTTCCATAGCCTCCCGAAGATAAGTACAAACGTCCCTGTATCGATCCGCGAGACACTACTAAACCTGTTTGTGACTCATAACACCTATGAACCTAGAGCTCTGATACCAACTTGTCATGATCCAAATTCTCCCTCTGTAAGATGTCGTGATGGCACCTAGTCTCTATGACTAGGTAAGCCTATCAATTGCGGAATAACGGGAAATAAAATTAGAATTTAACAACTAACTTCAATTCATAACTATAAAACTAGGAAAAAAATGTCGCTTGTCATGTACAAGTAACCAACAGCTCAAGTATAACAATATTCCCAAAACCCGATAATCACAATTCACAAGATCTAATAATTTATCTAACTGTTTCTATACATCAATAACTAGAATAAATAAATGAGGGACAACATAAAAGATATATAGGGGGACTCCGAGGTCCGTGGACACTAGCAGATATACCTTGAAGTCTCTAGAGCAGCAGCAAGTATGCAACTAATAGCGAGGCTGGTAGGAGGTACCTGGGTCTGCACACAAAACATGTGCAGAAGAGTAGCATGAGTACACCACAACGGTACCCAATAAGTGTCAAGCTTAACCCCGGTAGAGTAGTGACGAGGTCAGGTCAGGGCCATACTGGAATATAATAATTTAAGGCAGGAAAATATAGCGTTGTAATAAGAGACTGGAAATGTAGCAAGGAGAAACTACAGAAAATAACAGTACAACTCGTAGGGGTAAACAACAGGGGCACTCCCGAGATACCGCCTCGTAGTCTCAAAAGTAAATGCTCAACAGGGGATCTCCTGAGATACCGTCTCATAGTCCCAAAAGTAAATATGCAAGGGGATCTCCCGAGGTACCACATCGTACTCCCAAAAGTAAATGTGAAGGGGGATCTCCCGACGTACCGCCTCGTAGTCCCAAGAGTAAACACATAGCTCGAAATCAATGGCAACTATAATTAACAGCAAGAACTCTACAATTTAAGACTGATACAAATCAAGGAAAAAATCGAAATTCAACTAAGCATGTTGCACAGATTTCAAATAAGCATTTAAGACAAGTAGACATGAGATAGTAGGCTAAACAAGATAACAACACATGCTAGTATAACTCACTTAAGATGGAATAGGTTACTACTCAGTAAAACCCGGATTTTTCAACAATTAGCCCATGTACACACTCGTACCTCGCGTGCACAACGCTCACATATCACAGAAGTATCACAACAGTACCAAATCCTAAGGGGATTTCCCGCACACAAGATTAGGCAAGCCACTTACCTCGAACCAAGCTCAATCAATCATTAAGAATGCCTTTTCCTCGACTCTCCGACTCCGGATGGCCCAAATCTAGCCAAAAGCAATTACATACCATAAATACAACTATAATAACTAATTTAATTAATGAAATCAAGACTTTAATAGGAAATTAGAAATTTGCCCCAAAAAGTCGACTGGGTCCACATCTCGGAATCGGGTAAAAGTCACAAAATATGAACACTCATTCAACCACGAGTTCACCCATACCAAAATTACTCAAATATGATACCAAAATCTCAATCAAAACCCCAAAATTCGGTTGAAGAACTTTCCCACTTTTCCCCAAATTTCTCAACCCAAAACCTTAATTAAATTATGAAAATAACAATAGATTAGTGGAATATTACCAAAAACGAGTCAAGAATCATTACCCAAAAGATTCCTTTGAAAATCCCTCAATTTTTTGCCTTAATACGAGCTCTCAATGTCCCAAAATTAAAATGCAATCAAACCCTCGAAATTTTCCCTTTTCTGCCCAGCGATTTCGCTTCTGCGGGCTTCCTGTCTCACTTGCAATGCTGCACCTGCGGCAATTCCATCTTCTGTGGGCCCACTTGTGCGCTTCATCTTCCGTCCCTACGAGTCCTCTTTTGCGAGACTCCGACCGCATCTGCAGTCTCCAACTAGGCAGGCCCAAATTCGCTTTTGATGCTCGATGTCCCCTTCTGTGTTGTCGCACCTGCGGCCCAAAGTGCGCAGGTGCGATTACACCAGATGCAGCAAACTTCATCCAATCCAACACAACTCCAAATGATCTGTTAACCATCCAAAATCAATCTCGAGGCCCCCAGGACCTCAACCAAATATACCAACAAGTCTTAAAACATCATATGAACTTAGTCGAGGCCTCAAATCACATCAAACAACATTGAAAACACGAATCACACATAAATTCAAGCCTAATGAACTTTAAAACTTCCAAATTCAACAACCGATGCCGAAACCTATCAAATCCATCTGATTGACCTCGAATAACACAACTCATATTTGGCATTACAGACCTACTCTAGCTTCCAAAATCGGAATCTGACCCCACTATAAAAAGTCCACTACCAGTCAAACTTTCCAAGAATTCAAATTTTGCCAATTCAAGCCTAATTCAGCTACGGAACTCCAATCCAGAATCTGGACATGCTCCTAAGTCAAAAGTCACCCAACGGAGCTAAGGGAATCAATGAAACTCTATTCTGGATTCGTCTTCACACAGTTCCAACTACGGTCAAATTACCAAAACTTAAGCTTTCGTTTTAGGGACTAAGTGTCCCATTTCACTCCAAAACCAAAAACAAACCTCCCAACAAGTCACGTAACCATAAAATAAGACAGGGAAAATGACCGGCCGGATCATTTCAGTGTCTATTCTTTGGAGGTATCATGCCGACAGGTCGCATGTGTTAGAATTCAGCACATTTCAACTAGATGAAAGCCTGGGTTATAAAGATGAGCTAGTTCCCATTGTTGACACACAGGTTTTCCAGTTGAGGTCCAAGAAGATTTCTACGGTATAACTTCAGTGGAGGGGCCAATCAGTGGAGAAGGCGACTTGGGAGGCAAGGAGTACATGAGGAGCATATATCCACACTTATTCAGTACTCCAAGTATGATTCTAGACCCGTTTGAGGATGAAGGTTTATTTTATAGGTGGAGAATGTAATGACCTGACCGATCGTTTTACTTTCTGAACCTTGATCCCCTAAATAAGACTCCACATATGTTCTTTTAACATTTTATGACTTGCGGGGATGGTTAGTTCGTGATTTGGAAGGGTTCGGGTTGAAATCGAAACACTTGGTTCCTTGAGGTTGGCAAAAAGGACTAAGTTTGACATGGGTCAGCATTTTTAGTAAACAACCTCGGAATCGGGATTTAACGGTCCCAATAGGTTCGTATGGTGATTTCTGACTTTGGAGTATGTTCTATCTGGTTTTGGATGACCAGAAGCATTTCGGCGCTTAATATCGAAAGTTGGCACATTTAAGGTTTTAGAAATCTATAAATTTTGGTTTGAAGTAGGATTTGATGTTATCTAGGTCCAATTGGGATTCCGATCCTAAGAATAATTTTGTATGGTGATTTACGACTTGCAGGAAAAATTTGGTGTCGTACCGATTAGTCTAATTATGTTTTGACGCGTTTGGAGTAAGTTGGAATAACTTGAATTTCATAAGTTGATTCAATTTGGTTTAGGTATGATTCTTAGTTTTGTTGTTGTTTTATGCGTTCTGAGGGTGAGACCAAGTACATTTTATGATGTCATACTTGTCGGTATGTTTGGGTGGGGCCCCGAGTGTCAATCGGACTAGGCACGGACAAAGATTGAACTTAGGGGCAGCAGTTGAGGCACCAGGCTTCTGGTGTAATCACATCTGCGGAGGGCTAGCCGCACGTGCGAGCTCGCAAAAATGACCAACAAGCTGCACAAGCAGCATAGGAAGAGTAGCCCAGGAACCGCAGATGCGGGTAGGCGTGCGCACCTGCGAACTCGCAGGTGCGATAGAAGAAACCGCATGAGCAGACCCGCAAAAGCGAGCTACAGGTCCACAGAAACGGAAGTAGGACACTAGGCAAGGGCCGCATCTGCAATGACTTTTCCGCATATGCAGAGTTGCAGAAGCGGCCAACCCTCCGCAGGTGCGAATTGCAGAAGCCGAAACCTCATTTAAGATGGGACTTAGGCAATTTGAGCTCATTTATTTCATTCCTTGGGCGATTTTGGAGCTCTTAGAGAGGGGTTTTTACCTAACACTTTGAAATAAGTAATTTTTACACAATGTGAGTTAAATACATAGATTAAGATTTAACATGTAAAATTTGTGAAATCATGGGTTTTGATGAAAAATATAGGTATTCGATAAAAATGGATATAACCATGAACATGGTTATGGAATTTAGTGAAAATTACATATTTGAGTTAGTGAGGTTATGGGTAACAGCTTTCTTCGAAAATTTCCGGAATTCGGGCACGTGGGCCCGGGGATGAATTTCAGAAATTCTTCAATTGGGATTGGGTAATCACTTTAATAGTTAGAATATGAACTTTTGAGCACGTATTTATTATTTTATATAACATTTGACTAGTTTCGAGTCGTTTGGCACCGAGTTGAGGGTTTAAAGAACAGTCGTGGACCGAAAAGTAAGCATTGAAACGAGGTAAGTCTATTTTCTGACCTTGTAAGAGGTAATTAACCCCATAGGTGAATTTAATTAATATGTGCTTCTATTTTTGGGGGCTACGTGCGCACGAGGTGACGAGAGTCCGTGCGTAGATACTAATGATGCTTATGTCCTGGTAGTTTAATACCCAAATCATATTATACTTGTGATGTTTGCACCCTACTTGTTAATTTAAGTACTTAAGTCATATTGGAAATTCATAAAGAATTGTAAAAGGTCGAATTTCATTTACTTGAGCTTTAGATGGGTTACTTGATCGTTAATAATAATTTGCACTTCTTTGAATATTAGCCTCTTAATAATCTTAGAATCGGTTGTTTATAAAGTATTTTCCTTCTTGTGAAGCGGGCCAAATGCCTCGAAAGTAGAATAGATGCATCTATGGTTCGTGTCGTTCGACCCTCGGCAATGCACAGTATATATGTTTATATTTTGGATCGGGTCGTACGACCTCGACATAATTCGTGTGTAACCCAATTATATTTGATATTGTTTCATTGGCTTGAGTGGTTAAATTGTTAAAGGATGGAAATTGAATTGAGATTTACTATTAGTGAAGGAATTGTTAATTTATTTCTTATTATTGAGCTTTCAGCTTCATTTATGTAGCCCATACTTAATTATAAATCACAGTATTTTATTGTTAGCCCATAGTAAGTGTCGAAGTCGACCCCTCGTCACTACTTTTTCGAGGTTAGACCAGATACTTACTGGGTACATATTGTTTATGTACTCACACTACACTTCTACATTGATCGTGTAGGATCTGAGGCAGGTGCATCTGGTTATCATCCTAGAGAACATCCTTGATTCCACGAGACTTTTCGGTGAGCTGCCTTTCGAGCCCGTTCTGCAGCATCCGAAGTCTTTCTTTTACTTTTACTTTATGTTTATTTCTCTTATACAGTAGTGTAGTATTTTTTTGTATATTCTACTAGTAGCTCATACACTTGTGACACCTGGTTTTGGAGATCATGCTAGTAGATACTTGATGATTTTTGGTTATTTACTTCATTTCATTTGCTCTTAAAAATTGGTTATCTCTCATTTTATTAAATTTTCACATCTTATTCATTCAATTATTAAAAAAATCAACTATTTCTAAATTGTTAAAAGAAACAATCACACGGTTGGTTCAATGTTGACTTGCCTAGTGGTAACGTTGGGCGCCATCATAGCCTATAGGAGGAATTGGGTCGTGACAACATGGTATCAGAGCACTAGGTTCACATAGGTCTCACAAGTTAAGAGCAGGCCTAATAGAGTCTTGTGGATCGGTAGAGACATCTGTACTTATCTTCGAGAGGCTATAGGGTGTTAGGAAACTACTCTTTATTCATCTCCTATCGTGTAGTTGATGTTATACTAAGTATACTTCTCTTATTCTCTCACAGATGGTAAGAACGCGCACAATGGATGTTCTAGACCCAGGAGGAGCTGCTCCCCCTATTGCTAGAGGCCGAAGTAGAGGCTAAGGGAGGACCCCCGGCCCGTGGTAGAGGACGAGGACGTCCCAAAGTTGCTCCAACCACGCCACCAGCGGATCCAGTAGAGGGTCCCATTATTGAGGAGCAGGGCGAGGTTCCTGCAGTAGAGCCAGCCTCGGTAGATTTCATGTCAGCACCGGGCTTCCAGGAGGTCATGGGCCGTATGCTGCGGTTCATGGACTCTATGACTCAGGCTAGTTTATTTCCAGCAGACTCAGCCATATTTCACGCGAGAGGGGAAGCACAGACCCCTACTTCTCAGGCTCTTGGGCATGTAGCTGCTGTATATGAAATCCCGGGCACACTACCCGTGGGCGGATCCCAGCCAGTGGCAGTAGCCATACCTGAGCCTAGACAAGCTGCGGCCGGCAAGTTGCAGAAGCTATTGGAAAAATGGACTAGGCTACACCCTCATGTCTTCGGAGGTGAGCGAAGGACTTCATTGATTGGTGCAGGGATAGAATGCAAAACATGAGTATATTAGAGTCCAACGGGGTGGATTTCACTACTTTCCAGCTGGAGGGCAGCGCCCATAGATTGTGGCAGTTTTATCTTCTTGGCAGACCAGCAGATTCTCCTCCCATGACTTGGGACCAGTTCACACGTACCTTTCTGTATAGGTATATTCCACCCTTTCAGAGGGAAGAGTTGCAGTTTCAGTTTGAGCAGCTCCAGCAGGGTCAGATGTCATTGATCGATTATGAGGCGAGATTCTCTGAGTTGTCTCGCCATGAACTTATGATACTTCCTACTGAAGCAAAGATAGTACGGAGGTTAGTTGCAGGGTTGCACTCAGGTATTCGGGCCACTATGGCCCGGAAGGTTGATATGGGGACTTCTTACCAGCTAGTTATGGAGATAGCTCAGAGGATTGAGGGTTATCGTCAGTGCGACCGAGACCTGATGCTACGGGACAATCGGTTCTGCTATTTCGGAGGGTTCTGTGGTGCCCCGTCTGGGATCAGGGGTCATTTTGGGAGAGATCAGCCTAGCCAGTCCACATATCCAGCATTGTCGCCTCCTCGGGGTCCTCCAGTGCGACCTTATTTCAGCACCATACTAGAGAGTTCCTATCACCCACCATCTATTCAGGGCTCTTCTAGTGGGTATTCAGGCCATTAGGGTCAGACTTTAGGTCAGCGGTCCACCGTACCGAGAGGTTGTTTCGAGTGCGGGGATCTCAGCCATGTGCGGAGGTTCTGCCCCAGGCTTCAGGCAGTGCAGCAAGGTTCTCAACCTATGATTATAGCACCAGTAGCCGCACCAGTCGTTCGGTTGTCCAGAGGCGGAGGGAAAGTGGGTACGGGATGTCCTAGAGGTGAAGGCCAATCAGTCAGCGCTCCAGCTAGGTTCTATGCCTTTTATGCCAGACCAGATCCAATGGCCTTAGATGTCGTGATCATAGGTATTATTTCTGTCTGTGGTAGGGATGCTTCGGTATAATTTTATCCAGGGTATACATATTTGTATGTGTCATCTCGGTTTTCTTATCTCCTGGATGTTCCTAGTGATTCCTTGGGTACTCCTGTTTATGTGTCCGCTCCAGTGGGCGCTCCAGTGGGCGATTCTGTTGTTGTAGATCGAATCTATCGATCCTGTGTTGTCACATTTTGTGGTTATGAGACTAGAGAAGACCTTTCGTATCTTGATATGACCGACTTTGAGGTCATCCTGGTATGGATTGGTTATCTCCATATCATGACATCCTTGATTGCCATGCCAAGACTGTTACCTTGGCGATACTACAGTTGCCTAGATTGGAGTGGAAGGGTTCGTCTGTGTGCATCTAGCTGGGTTATCTCTTTTCTAAAGGATCGACACATGGTCGACAAGGGTTCTATGGCTTATCTAGATTATGTTTGGGGTACTACCACAAAGGCTCCAGCGATTGATTCAGTGCTCGTACTTTGGGAGTTCTCCGATATGTTCCTTTCTGATCTTCTAGGCATGCCACCGGATCGTGATATTGATTTCTACATTGATTTTGCCCCAGGTACCCATCCTATATCTATCCCATTATACCACATGGCTCCGAAGGAGTTGAAGAAGTTGAAGGAACAGCTTGAGGAGTTTCTAGCAAAGGGGTTCATCAAACAAAGTGTATCACCTTGTGGTGCACCAGTGTTATTTGTGAAGAAGAAAGATGGGACTATGCGGATATGTATTGATTACTTCCAGTTGAACAAAGTTACCATTAATAACAAGTACCTGTTACTATGTATTAATGATTTGTTCGACCAGTTGCAGGGTGACAGGTGTGTTCTCTAAGATCGACTTGAGGTCGCGGTACCATCAGTTGAAGATTCGGGATTCAGATATTCCGAAGACTGCTTTCCGGATGAGATATGGCCATTATGAGTTTCTAGTGATGTCCTTCGGTCTGACTAACACCCCGATGGCATTTATTGATTTGATGAATAGGGTGTTCAGGTCGTACATTGATTCGTTTGAGTTGTCTTCATTGATGACATCATGATCTACTCGCGTAACATGGAGGAGCACGAGCAGCATTTGAGAGAGGTGCTTAAGACCTTGCAGGAACAGAAGCTATATGTTAAGTTCTCCAAGTGTGAGTTTTGGTTAGATTTTGTGGCATTCTTTGGGCATGTTGTATCAGGCAAGGGTATAAAGGTGGATCCTAAGAAAATTGAGGCGGTTCAGAGTTGGCATCGTCCTACCACGGCGACTAAGATCAGGAGCTTCTTGGGCTTAGTAGGTTATTATCGTCAGTTTGTGAAGGGATTTTCATCTATTTAAGCACCTTTGACTAGATTTACCAAGAAGTATGCTTTGTTCCGTTTGTCCGATGATTGTGAGGCAAGATTACATAAGCTCAAGACTGCTTTGACTTCAGCATCGGTTTTAGTGTTGCCTTCTGGTTTAGGGATGTATACTGTGCATTGTGACGTTTCACGTGTTGGTTAGGGTTGGGTATTGATGCAGAAGGGATGAGTTATTGCATATGCTTCACGTCAGCTGAAGCCCCGTGAGAAGAACTATCATGTACATGATTTAGAGTTGGCCGTGATTGTTCATGATATTAATATCTGGAGGCATTATCTTTATCGGGTGTCCTGTGAGGTTTACACTGATCATCACATCTTGCAACATTTGTTCAAACAAAGGGATCTCAATTTGAGGCAGCGCAGGTGGCTTGAGTTACTAAAGGACTATGATATTACCATTCTTTACCATCCGGGCAAGGTGAATGTAGTTGCGGATGCCTTGAGCAGAAAGGAGGAGAGTATGGGTAGCTTGGCATTCATTTTAGCGGAGGAGAGGCCATTATCTTTGGACATTCAGTTCATGGCTAACACACTTGTGAGGTTGGATATTTCAAAGCCCTGCCGAGTTCTTGAATGCGTCTTTGCCCAGTCCTCACTATTGGAGCATATCAAGGATCGACATTTTGATGATCCGCACTTGTTGTTTCTCAGAGAGACGGTACTACAGGGTGGTTCCAAGGAGGTTACTATCGGCGAGGATGGTGTTTTGCGACTCCAGGTTCGCCTATGTGTTCCTAATGTCGATGGCTTGAGGGAGAGGATTCTAGAGGAAGCATACAGTTCTATGTATTCTATTCATCCAGGTGATACGAAGATGTATCGCGACCTAAGGCAGCATTATTTGTGGCGGAGGATAAAGAATGACATAGTTGAGTATGTTGCGAGGTGTCTAAATTTCCAGCAGGTTAAGTATGAGCACCAGAGTCCAGGTGGTCTACTCCAGCATATGACTATACCTGAGTGGAAATGGGAGCGCATTACTATGGACTTCGTAGTGGGGTTGTCGCGGACCTTACAGAAGTTTGATGCATTTGGGTCATTGTCGACAGGTTGACCAAGTCGGCACACTTCATTCCAGTAGTGAACACGTATACTTTAGAGAGGTTGGTCCAGATTTATATTCAAGAGATAGTTCGGTTGCATGGTGTGACTATTTCCATCATATCAGATAGAGGCCCTTAGTTTACTTCACATTTCTGGAGAGCAGTACAGAGTGATTTGGGGACCCGTTTAGAGCTCCGCACTGCCTTTCCTCCATACACCGACAGGTAGTCGGAGCGGAAAGTTCAGATCTTGGAGGACATGCTCCGAGCATGCATGATTGACTTTGGAGGGCAGTGGGATCGATTCTTTCTTTTGGTCGAATTTTCTTACAACAACAATTATCAATCTAGCATCGAGATGGCTCCATTTGAGGCTTTATATGATCGGCGATGCCGTTCACCCATCGGATGGTTTAAGTCCAACGAGGCCAAGTTATATGGTACTGACTTGGTGAAGGATGCCTTGAAAAGGTAAAGTTGATTCAGGATCGACTTCACTCAGCACAGTCCAGACATAAGAGTTACGTAGATCAGAAGGCGCATAATTTGTCATTTATGGTAGGCGAGAAGGTACTCTAGAAAGTATCACTGATGAAGGGGATCATGAGGTTCAGGAAGAAGGTCAAGTTGAGCCCAAGGTTTATAGGTCCATTTGAGGTGTTGAGACGAGTTGGGGAGGTTACTTATGAGCTTGCCTTGCCTCCCAGTCTATCGGGAGTCCATCCAATTTTCATGTGTGTATGCTCCGGAGGTATCATGCCAACAGATCGCATGTGTTAGACTCAGCACGGTTCAGCTAGACGAGAGCCTGGGTTATGAGGAGGAGCCAGTTGCCTAAGCCGCAAGTGCAGTGTGTGTGTCGCAGGAACAAACCCGCAGAAGCGGGCCAGAGGTCCGCAGAAGCAGAAGTAGGCCATTGGGAAAGGGCCGCAGTTGTGATGGCTTTTCCATAGATGTGGATCCGCAAAAGCGGCCAACCCTCCACATGTGCAAAATCGCAGAAGAGATATGGGACTTAGGAAATTTTAGCTCATTTATTTCATTCCTTGGATAATTTTTGGAGCTCTTAGAGAGGGTTTTTCAGCTAACACTTTGAGGTAAGTAATTTCTACACAATGTGAGTTAAATACATAGACTATGGGTAGATTTAACATGTAAAATTTGTAAAATCATGGGTTTAGATGAAAAACCTACGTTTTTGATAAAAATGGGATTTAACCACGAAAATGGTTATGGAATTTAGTGAAAATTACATATTTGAGTTTGTGAGGTTATGGGTAACAATTTTCTTCGAAAATTTCTAGAATCCGGGTACGTGGGTCCAGGGATGAATTTCAGAAATTCTTCAATTGGGATTGGGTGATCACTTTAATAGTTAGAATATGAACTTTTGAGCACGTATTTATTATTTTATATAATATTTGACTAGTTTCGAGTCGGTGGGCACCGAGTTGAGGGATTAAAGCACAGTCGTGGACCAGAAAGTAAGCTTTGAGACGAGATAAGTCTCTTTTGTAACCTTGTAAGAGGTAATTAACCCCATAGGTGAATTGAATTAATATGTGCTTCTATTTGTGGGGGCTACGTACGCACGAGGTGACGAGAGTCCATGCGTATCTACTAATTATGCTTATGTCCGGGTAGTTTAGGACCCAAATCATGTTATACTTGCGATGTTTGCACCCTACTTGTTAATTTAAGTGCTTAAGTCATATTGGAACTTGATAAAGGAATTGTAAAAGGTCGGATTTCATTTACTTGAGTTTTGGACGGGTTACTTGACCGTTAATAAGAATTTGCGCTTCTTTGAATGTTAGACTCTTAATAATCTTTGAATCGGTTGTTTATAAAGTATTTTCCTTATTGTGGAGCGGGCCAAACGCCTCGGCAGTGCACAATATATATGCTTATATTTTGGATCAGGCCGTACGACCTCGGCATAATTCGTAATACTTGGAGCCCAATTACATTTGATATTGTTTCATTGGCTTGAGAAGTTAAATTGTTAAAGGATGGAAATTGAATTGGTATTTACTATTAGACTGAATTGTTTATTTATTTCTTGTTATTGAGTTTTCAGCTTCATTTATGTAGCCCATGCTTAATTATAAATCATAGTATTTTATTGTTAGCCCATAGTAAGTGTCGAAGTCGACCCCTCGTGACTACTTCTTTGAGGTTAGACTAGATACTTACTGGGTACATGTTGTTTAATCATGTACTCACAATACACTTCTGCATTGATCGTGTAGGATCTGAGGCAGGTGCATCTAGTTATCATCCCGGCGCGCATCCTTGATTCCACGAGACTTTGCGGTGAGTTGCCTTCCGAGTCTGTTCTGCAGCACCCCAAGTCTTTCCTTTGCTTTTACTTTCTGTCTATTTCTCTTCAGACAATAGTGTAGTATTTTTATTGTATATTCTGCTGGTAGCTCAAACACTTTGACACCTGGTCTTGGAGATCATGCTAGTAGACACTTGATGATTTTTGGTTATTTACTTCATTTCATTTACTATTCAAAATTGGTTATCTCTCATTCTATTAAATTTTCACATCTTATTTATTCAATAATTAAAAACAATTACTATTTCTAAACTGTTAAAAGAAACAACACACGGTTAGTTCACTTTTGACTTTTCTAGCGGTAACGTTGGGCGTCATCACGGCCTATAGGAGGAATTGGGTCGTGACAAATAGGATCCATTCACCTTTAACAAAAGGTCTCGAATTCGAACACTAGAATTAAAAAAGATCTTGTATCAAACGCTTTCCCTTTTACTAGGCCTTAGATGATACAACTCTCAATTAATTGAGGTTCTAATGTAGATATCGAACACATAGTAGAAAAATAGTCCCATTTACATGTTAACTGTAAGTTTAGAGAAAAATAAAGCTATAGGATAATTTGTCGTTTCCAAATGGCAAAAATTAATAAACAAAAATTGTGTTATATGTATCAAAATGATTAATTTCACATTTCATTATATTTAGTGAGTTCTTATTGTATTGAATTTATCCTCATAGTCAGATCTGTTTGACCAAAAAATATATTAATCCTTGGTTAAAATAATTAATGAGTTGTTAAGGCGGGTCAATCCTAGTTAGAGCTAATAACTCTAGATCTGTGACAAATAACATAAATAATAGTATACTTAGATGGATATGTGGACAATAAATGTGGCCAGATGTTATAATATGTAAAGAGATCAAGCAATAAATAACATTAAATGGCGCCAAATGTAAATAGAGGGGAAGATTCACCCAATATTGTAGAGGATGAAGGATTCCTTCCTCTGAGAATGATGAATGGCACAAGTATGATAGAATATTATGCACTTTCTTGGATCTGATGGAAATGACAATAGAATAGTTCACAAAAGGTTGAATCTTTGTTAAAAGTAGTTCCTTGTATTTTCTCTGAGAGCTTATCCTTTTACAAGTGTTCTTATCATATGGAATCTTACATGCCTTTTCCCCCTTCTTCTTCCTATTTATATGGGATATTCCCAAAGAACCGTAAAAATACAAGCAGAGAGGATATTCGGTAGAATATTCCCTCTGCGGATTCCAATATAAAATTAGTCGTTACTCTAGTTCTACTGCTCGACCTCGACCACGACTAGTTGTTGAGTTGTTCTACTTATAAGATTACTGGTCGACCATGGCCATGTCACTCATAACAATTTTCGAGTTGCTCTCATCGTCCTGTTCTGCACGACTTGATCCTCAATCTGATTTTGACCCATACAGTTAGTCCCTCCGCTTAGCGAGGTCGTCCTTTGGTTGACCTCGCTGAGTGGACATTGCCGGTCATGCTTGGGAAATTTAGATAAAGGGGATTGAGTGGAAAGGAGTTTGCACGGTGTGGCTACGTGGCGCTTCAACAACCATAACTCGTTGTGACGTCAGCCTAGGGTGGCATCATTGATGTAGGCATCATCATTACGCGTCTTCCCAATGCGGCGCATTATTTCTCGTGCCTCTGCCATTTCGATTCCCATGCATCTGACGGTTGGCATTCTCGATTCGGGTGCTTGTTATCTTATGAATACCAGTTGAGAGCCCCTTAAGCCAGACTTTACATTATCCCATTTTCTAAGTTTTCCCTTTTCATCACTTTCTTCTCCTTCCTGTGTTCTTGTTTCAACTTGCCTCCAGGTTTTGCAATCTCTGGTTCAGGCGATTTTTGCAATTTCTGCTCCTCTTTGAGACCATATTCTCAATACTTTCTATTAACCAAAGATGGAAACTTCCTCCCATGTTTCTGACGTTTCGTATGAACCAACGCCGTTGTCAGTGAGAATGTCTCTTCATGAAGACAATATTGTTGTTGTTGCTGATGACGACAACTTTCTGACCGTGGACGAGATTATTCCTCACAACGATAAAGTCAGGTCAGATTCTCAAAGTCAGCAATGGAAGAACCTGAGTCCATACTATCCGACTGGACGAGGCCGGTTTGGCTGAACTAAGGGCCAAGTACAATATTCCCGCCCACATTGACCTGGTTCCGGCCGGTAATGATGTGTTACAAGTCCATCGTCCCAGGTATTGTGCCTTTTATGCATACTTGTTCTGGGTGGGCTACTCTCTTCTTCGTCCTCCACTGGCGGAGAAATTCTGCCGATATTATCAAGTTTTCCCGACCTAGCTCTCTCCATACATCTACAAACTTCTTCTGATGTTGACGAAGTACGCGGAGCTGGCCAGCCCTGGAGTTTCGATTAATCACCTGCTACACCTCTTCGCACCGAACTTCCTCAGAGGTACGATTTTGCATATTTTCCATCGTGGGACCAAAGGATTGGTCATGAAGATGGACGACAGAGACAATCGTCATTTCAACTCTCACTTCTTTTACGTCAAAACTGAGCACGTGGTGACAAATCCCAGTGGATTCCCCGAAGTGTGTAACTTTGCTCGTAAGTACCTCTTTCAAACAATTCCTTATCTCGTTTTGTTTTGTTTTGTTTGTCGATGACCTTACTGATCTTCTTCTTCTTTTGTGTAGCCGAGAGAGAGCCTCTCACGTTGGTCGCTGACATTCAAGACTGGGTGAGACAGATTTTACCCTGCACGGTGGGGGTTCGTGAGTGGTCGTTATTCCATAAGAAATTTGTTGTAGGCCTTATGTAACTGGTGATTCTTCGATTTGGCCTCTGTCAATTTTGCATTACTCATAATTTCCATTTTTCTTTCTTTTTGTTCAAACTGAATTTCTTTGGTATCAGGTCAGAGGACTTCAACGAAGAAGAAATCCCCTACCCCCACCTTCCGCCAGTCGGGTGCTTCCACAAGGTCGTTGCTCGCTACGGCCATAGGTGAGCCTACTCAGACTGTGGCTCCTTCCCCAACTCTGGCTTCACATAGACCTAGTCATCGTACAGCGGCTCCATAGGTGGGGATTTCTACTTCTCCTGTATTATACTTGGTGAACGAGTCATCGCCAAGCGAAAAGGAATAGCTCAGTTAATAAAGAGGCGGAAAATAGAGTTTAGTGGTGAGGTGGAAAGAGACTGAGGTCTTAATAGTGGGTGGTCATGAACAGGTTGCAGCTGCGTCCGAGGGCGGTGTGTCCTTGGGCACTGATATTAAACCCCCTTTGGAAAATGTGAACATTGCCAACTTGCCTGAAGTTATTTGGGAAAGAGATGAATGAGCTGAGGAGGTTGAGGTCTTGCCATCGAGTGATCAATCACCATTGAGGCACGCCGACATCCCTTCTTCTGCCGAGGTGAGGGGGGAGAACACAGCCGTAGATGGTTACAAATCGAGTTCCAACATCGACCCTGAAAAGGTCAGGATGTACAACAAAGGGTTTACCCAGGTGGAGGTGAGGACGAAAGGGGCCACCCGCAGCATAATCATCCCTCTCGACCTAGATCTGTTGAAGTGCACGGAGAGCGTAGTCCCTGACTTGGGTCCGCTATATTCTCGTTTCAAGGAGAGGATGTTGCAGACGCTAGATGACGACGCCCTTTTGTTGGGCATATCGGGAATGGCCCTACATGCAAGTATTCTGGTTACTACTCTTTGCATCTTCTATTTTTATCCTTTATTTTTACTAACTCTTTTCTCATGTTTCCTCTTTGCTAGACCCTCATTTTGGAGATTGAGTGTGCCCGTCGAAAAGAGAGAAGAAGGGCTATCTTCAAGAAAATGGAGTCGAAGTACCGTGAGTACTGTTCCAAACACCGTGCACTATGTCTTCTGCTCGGCACGGATGGCAGATTCCAGGCTCTTAGAGACGAGCTAAAACAAAAAGACAAAGAGCTTGTGAGGGTTATTTGAAAGTGCAGCGAGCTCGAGGGGTCGCTTATGTCCAAGGGGTACGAGCTCGAGGTGATCAGGGGGTTGCGGCGGAATGCGCAGATCTTCAGACTAAACTGGCATCCCTGCGGGCTGAGCGTGAGCAAATTTCGACCCAGTTTAATGCCTTGAGAAACAAGCTGGTTGAGGCGACGACAGAATTAGTCAAGGTCGAGGAAGCCAAGAAGGAGGCTCTGGCCAAAGTGGCGGCGATGGAGGAGGTCGTTCATGTCCTTCAATCTGAACCGGCGAGGGAGACTGAGGAGGCCGCACTTAGGGAGGCCCGGCTCGATAAGCAGATTAGCGAACTCGAAGGGGAGATCTCTGATTTGAATGATAAGGTCTCCCCTCTTGAGGCCGAGAAGGTACGACTGTTGGCTCAAGCGTCATCCTCTCACAGTTCCTCCTTTCCTGAAATGTCACGGGATTCATATGAAAATTAGATCCATGTTGAGGCCCAGTTGTACATATTTATGGATTTTATGGCGGCTAAGAGGGTTACTGAACTCGAGTTTGAGGGTGCTCGTGCTAAGGCGCATGAAGCTCGAGTTGTCTGTGGTTTCGACCCTGCTACGCCGAGGGCAGATAGTGGCGAGGACTTATTGGACAGGATCGAGCAGGACGCTTGGTATGATGACGAGTAACCAGATGGTGGAGAGGGCGATGGCGATGAAGGTGGGGACGGCGTGGAGTAGTACTTTGTACTTAGTTTTTGTCTCTTTTTTTTGTCTGGGCGTCTTTCTGGCCCTTTGTAATATACTTTTTTGAATGGAATGATTATAACCTTTCGTTGTACGTTATTGGATCTTCTACTTTTCTTTGAGCATTTTTCTTCAAATGATTGCTTTAGAAGAGTTGTGTCGATATGTGTTACCTCGAACATGGTCGAGTACATTTTTTATTGAATTTGGCTGAAGTCCCATGTCATCGTAATTGACTCAAACGAAGTTAACTTGCAAATTGAACTCAAGTCAGGTTGAGTATGAGTTGAATTAGAGTGTGGTCGAATATAATTCTTTACTAATTCGAACGAGGTCGATGTGCGGTAAATCGAGCAAGGTCGAATAATACTCGTATTTAATTCGAATGACGTCGGATATGTGTTGATTCGAGCAAGGTCGAATGTTACTCGTATTTAATTCAAATGAGGTCCCAAGTTGATTCGAGCAAGGTCGAATGTTAATCGTAATTAACTCGAACGAAGTCGAATGTGAGTTGATTCGAGCGAGGTTGAATGTTACTCGTTATTAATTCAAACAAGGTCGAATGTGAGTTGACTCGAGTGAGGTCGAATGTTACTCATAATTAATTCGAACAAGGTCGAATGTGATTTGATTCGAGCAAGGTCAAATGTTACTCGTAATTAATTCGAATGAGGTTGAATGTGAGTTGATTCGAGCGAGGTCGAATGTTACTCGTAATTAATTCAAACGAGGTCCAATGTGAGTTCCTAGATTGGTGTAGTGTTTAAACTTGGCAGAGATTAAAGTTTGTGGAGACAGGTGAACATCATGTGTTTGCATATTGTGCTTTGCTTATACATACATTGGAGAAGTTTACATGTTTCTGCTTTGCTTATACATATATTGGAGAAGTCCCAGCCTATCTAGTCCCTTCATCGGTCGACCTGGAGAAGTATTTGAGTGGTCGAGTGATGAACTTGTACCGAACTTCGAGATGTGCTCTCCGTCGCCTCATTAAAAAACTCCTCGAGAAAACCCAATTGGGACAAAACTCAGGTGAGGGAAAAAGAGTACGGCTTGGAGAACATCTATCCTTAGAAGTTGAAGTATTTGAGATGGGCGACGTTCCAATTGTTTGGTAGTAGTTTTCCTTCCATTGTTTCTAGCTAGAACGACCCTTTGCTTGCTGCCGCCGTAATTTTGTACGGGTCATCCCAATTGGTCCCCAGTTTTCTTTCCAGTGGATCCTTGCTCGCCTGTGTTTTGGCTTTGAGTACATAATCACCTAATTTGAGCGGTCTGACCTTGGGTTTTTTGTTATAGTACCGCTTTGCCTGTTGTTTCTGGGATACCATTATTACGTAAGCCATGTCTCTTCGTTCTTCGGCCTCGTTGAGGTCTTGCCTTCTGCTTTCGTCGTTGCTTGGCCCACTCTCATGTGAGTACCTTAGACTCGGATCTCTGACCTTGACCGGTATCACTGCGTCAGTTTTGAGTAGTGCGGTATGCCCATGGCACTTCCGGCAGCAACTCCAGCCATAGTCCCTTGGAGTCATGATATTCAATATCAACTTGTTGGAGTATTCCGCTTATCCATTGCCTATGGGATGATATGGTGTGGAGAGTATTCTTTTGATGCGCCATTTTTTGAAGAACTCGACGACCATCTTTCCCGTGAATTGAGGTCCGTTGTCACAACTGATTTCATTGGGGATGCCGAAGCGGCATACAACGTTCCTCCATATAACGGCAATCACTTCTTGCTCGCGTATTTGAGCGAACGCACCTACTTCCACCCACTTAGGAAAATAGTCAGTCAAAACTAAAAGAAATTGCACATTACCTCGTCCTGCTGGGAGGGGGCCGACGATATCCATTCCCAGTTTGATGAAGGGCCAGGGTGAGGTGATTGAGTGGAGTTACACGCCTTCTTAGTGGATCATGGGGGCGTATCTTTGTCATATTTCACATTTTTTAACGAAGTCAGCGGCTTCCTTTTTCATTGTGGGCCAGTAGTAGCCTGCCCGTATGAGGCATCTGACTAGGGATCAATTGTCGATGTAAGCCTCGTAGTGACCTTCGTGGACCTCTTCTAGGACGCGCCGTGTTTGGTTTGGTCCTGAGCATTTTGCTAGAGGTCCTCCATACGTCCTTTTGTACAGGTCGTTATTGACGACGCTATACCTAGCTACTTACATTCGAAGTTTTTTGGCTTCTTTTTTGTCGTTGGGAAGCACGTCGTCCTGTAGGTATGAGACAATACGATTGCGCCAGTCCCAAGTTAGGTTAATAGTGCGTAACTCGATTTGATCGATTGGTGAGTGGAGGAGAGTAATCACGTTCCCTTCTCCGGTTATGCTTTTAGTGGCCGCCTCCAGTTTGGCGAGGCCGTCCGCTTCGATGTTCTGTGCTCGAGGTATTTGGTCGAGCTGGCATTCGTCAAACTCGGGTAACAGTTTGCAGATAACGGTCTAGTATTTTTGTAGCCTTTGTTCCTTGATTTGGAAATTCCATATGACTTGATTGACGACGAGTTGTGAGTCGCATCGTAGGACTACTCGTCGTGCTCCGTACTTGAGTGCCAATTTTAACCCTGCAATCACGGCCTTATACTCGGCCTCATTGTTAGTCATATCAGGGCACTGTATGAACGGGCGAATTATTTCTCCTGTTGGGACCTCGATCACGAGTCCTAGTTCAGATCCTGACGCATTAGAGGCGCCATTAGTGTATAGAATCCATAGGTCGTGTACTTTGGGGGAAGTACTGGCGGCTTTCGACTTCGGGCATTATTTTGCACTGAAGTTGGCGACAAAGTTGGCAAGTACTTGCGAATTTATCGCCATTCGCGGCTGATAGGTTATATCATGCTCACTCAACTCTATGTCCCATTTGGCCAACCTACCCGACAGCCCGGGTTTGTGCAAGATACTCCTAAGAGGGAAGGTCGTGACCACTGAGATGGGGTGGCACTGGAAATAAGGTCTAAGCTTCTGTGAAGCTACGGACAGTTTCTTAAGGTAGGGATACCTCGTTTCATCGTCGACCAAAGTGTGGCTAATATAGTAGATTGGAGATTACATACCTTTATTTTCTCGGGCTAGGACTGCACTTACCGCAGCATCAGACACGGCCAAGTAGATGAGGAGACGTTCTCCGGGTTCGGCCTGAGCGAGCAGCGGGGTCAAGGACAAGTATGCCTTTACTTCCTTTAAGGCATCGACGCACTCCGAATTCCATTGGAGTCCGTTTTATTTTTTGAGTACGCCAAAAAATTTGTGGCACCTATCAGAAAACCGTGAGATAAATCTTGACAGGCCATCTATACGGTCGGTCAGCTTCTGCACCTGCTTCTTGTTGGTCAAGTTCTCTGGTATTCCCTCTATAGCCTTGATTTGATCGGGGTTGACCTCGATGCCTCGTTGTGATACTAAGAAGCCAAGGAACTTTCCCGAGGTTACACCGAAGGTGCATTTCTCGGGGTTCAATTTCATGTCGTACCGCCTGAGTATGTTGAAGGCTTCCCTCAAGTGGTCGATGTGGTCTTCCTTTATTTTTGACTTGACTAGCATGTCGTATATATATACTTCCATGGTTTTACCAAGCTGATATTTGAACATTTTGGTCACCAGCATCTGATATGTCGCCCCTGCATTTTTCAACCCGAACGGCATAACCCTGTAGCAGTACGTCCCTTAGTAGGTGATGAAAGTGGTTTTTTCCTTGTCTTCTTCCTCCATGAGGATCTGGTTGTAACCCAATAGGTGTCTAGGAAACTTAATAGTTCATGCCTGGCCATTGCGTCGATGAGCTGGTCAATATGGGGCAGCGAGAATGAGTCCTTTGGGCATGCTTTGTTCAGATCTGTGAAGTCTACGCACATCCACCATTTCCCATTTTTCTTTTTTACCATGACCACATTGGCGACCCATTGGGGATATTTTGACTCTCTGATAAAGCCATTTTCAAGCAAATTTTCCACCTCTTTGCGGACAGCATCATTTATACCGGCATTGAATTTTCTTCTAACATGCCGCACTGGGGGTAGAATAGGTCGACATTCAATTTATGTGTTGCTATCTCATTTGGGATGCCCGGCATATCTGTAAAGCAAACAAGTCTGCATTGTTAGCTAAGAATTGATGAACTTTACCTGGTTCTTGGAGTTTGTGGCCAATATAGGTCTTTTTTGTTGTGGTCGTTTTTATCGAGTTGCACGGGGTCGAGGTCCTCCACAGTTGACCCTGTAGCCTCCACGACTTCGGGGTCCTTTATGACATCTTTCCCTTCGTCGACATTATACCTCGACCTCGTTAATTTCAATGCTTCTGTGCCTTTGCCCTTCAATTGTGAGTATATGTGCAGTCTTGGGTAGCATTCTTGGGATGTGTGTTGCTTACCATGGATGCTGAATACTCCCCACGGAGTGGGAAACTTGATGACCTGATATAAGCTGGAGAGGATAGCCCTCATGGGGTGCATCCAAGGTCGTCCTATGATGGCGTTGTATGCCATGTCTTGATCCATAATGTGGAACGTCGCTTCCAAAGTGATACCACCGGCCAGGATGGGTAGCGTGATTTTCTCCGGACATATGCTCAACTGCATTATTAAAACCTATTAATGTGATACAGCGTGGCACTATCCTATCTTCGAGCCTCATTTGTGTGAGAACTCAAGGGTGGATAATGCACGTGCCGCTTCCATCGTCGACTATAATGCGTTTTACATCGGTATGTAAAATGCGTAAAGTAATAACAAGAGCATCATAGTGAGGAAAGGTCAAACTGTAGGTATCCGACTTGTCTAAGATGATACTTTTTTCGAGGTCGTCATACCGTTCATGGGTGATTAATCATTCCAGCTTATGGGTGGTTGTGAACTTCACATTGTTGATCGATGAGTTGTCGCCTCCTCCGATGATCATTTGGGTGGTGCAGGATAGGGAGGATGGCTTCGGTGGAGTTTGATGTTGTTCGTGTCCTCGAGCGAAGTTTGCCCTTCCTTGGTCGCTCATCAGTTCTCTCAAATGCCCTTGTTGGAGCATGTTCACGACCTCTTGCCCTAAAGTGATGCAGTCATCAGTCTTGTGACCTCATTCCTGGTGGAATTTATAAATGGCATTCAATTTTATGGAGTTTAGGCCGGACTTCATCTTTTGTGTCCATTTCACCTTTGGGCCGAGCTTCTCTAGGGCGTAGACTATTTCTGAAGAAGAAACACAGAAATTGTGAGCATGTAGCAATGGAGACATACCTCTTTCATTTCGGTGAGTCCCTGTCTGTGGCCTGGATGGACCGTCGCCATGACGGGAGAAGGGGGTAGTATGGTGGCAGTTCTGACATATGGCTGGTGTCTTTCACGGTTGGGGCGCAGACCTGCATGGTCTCTTATGTTATCGTTCCTGCGGTCTTTCCTCGACTCCACTTGGACCGAGGTCAACCTTTGGGTTGGTCCGTTGAGGTCAGCTCTTACCTCGGCACAATAGGCATTATGTATCTCGTCCCAAGTGGTAGGAAGGCATTTCATGAGTCGGCTTAACAATTTTCTGGTCGCCTGCGAACCACTTCTGTTTAGCCCAGTTTGGAAAGCTGCTACCGCCATTCCCTCCGATACATTTGAAAGAGTCATTCTCACACGGTTGAATTGGGCAAGGAAGTCTCTGAGTCTTTCCCCAGGTAATTGTTTAATGGAAAATATGTCGTTTACCCTTGCCTCTGCTTTCTTAGCCCCGGCATGGGCGGTGAGGAACTTGTCGGCCAATTTCTCAAATAATTCTATGGACCGCGCAGGTAATTCTGAGTACCACGTCAGCACTCCCCATGTTAGGGTTTCACCAAACTTTTTCAGCAATATGGATGACACTTGTTCTTAGGCGAGGTTGTTGCCTTTCACTGCAGTGACATAGTGGGTCACGTGATCCTCAAGGTCCGTGATACCGTCATATATCTCCAAGTATGGAGACATTTTGAATGTTTTTTATGGCGTTTGTTGTAACCTCGTCACTATATGGTTTCTCCACAAACCGGTCGGTGTCCCGTTTTGGCAAAAGCTTTGGGGCGCCCGGCATTTTGTCTGCCCTTTCTTGGTGTTCCTTCATTTGGTCGTGGAGCGCTTTGTTCTCATTTTTCATCTCCTCCATCTTTCTCAGAATGGCTGTAAGGGTGTTATTACCTTCATCATTAACGGTGTGAGTGATACCTATTACAGGAGGAGGGTGGTGTTGTTCATCAGCCGCTGGTGTGATGCAAACTCGTGCGTCCTCCCTGCTCGTCCTTTGGGCGGGTTTGTCGAGTATACTAGTTAGCATGCTCTTTAACCACGCTTCTAATAATTTTTTCACTGTTGACGGTGCCTCTTCCAGTATGGATGTAGAGGCCCCTTTTCCATGTGAGGTTGTGACGCTGCCATGAGGGAGGGGTGAACCACTTCGTCTAGGGCAAGCGTTTGGTGTCACGTTCTCCTTGTCTGTTCCAGTGACCTCATTGAAGGTGTCTAGGAGGTTGGCAGTAAGTCCGACCACCACTTTTATTCTTTCCTCTCCATTACCTGCCATGTTAGACTATGCACGCAGGAAAAGATAAGATTTTGTGTTGAGTTTTTTTCTTTTTTTGTTAAATCTAGAGAAAAATAAGACTTTGCTAGGAAGTCCCCACAGACGGCACCAAATTGTTTGACCAAAAATATATTAATCCTTGATTAAACTAATTAATGAGTTGTTAAGGCGGGTCAATCCTAGTTAGAGCTAATAACTCTAAATCTGTCACAAATAACGTAAATAATAGTATACTTAGATGGAGATGCGGACAATAAATGTGGCCAAATGTTATAATATGTAAAGAGAGAAAGCAATAAATAACATTAAATGGCGCCAAATGTAAATAGAGGGGAAGATTCACCCAATATTGAAGAGGGTGAAGGATTCCTTCCTCTGACAATGATGAATGGCACAAGTATGATAGAACATTATGCACTTTCTCGGATCTGATGGAAATGACAATAGAATAGTTCACAAAAAGTTGAATCTTTGTTAAAAGTAGTTCCTTGTATTTTCTCTAAGAGCTTATCCTTTTACAAGTGTTCTTATTATATGGAATCTTACATGCATTTTTCCCCTTCTTTCTTCCTATTTATTTGAGATATTTTCAAAGAACCCTAAAAGTACAAGCAGAAAGGATATTCGGTAGAATATTCCTTCTGCGGATTCCAATATAAAACTAGTCGTTACTTCTAGTTCTACTGCTCGATCTCGACTGGTTGCTGAGTTGTTCTACTTATAAGATTATTGGTCGACCACGACCACGTCACTCATAACAATTTGCGATGAGAGCTCATCGTAATGTTCTGCACGACTTGATCCTCAATCTGATTTTGACTCATACAAGACCTTCTTCAAAATAATTGAAATATGGCTCAATTTGTTTGTGCTTGAACGTTATAAACGTAACATATCAAATATTGAAAGAAATGCTATAAAAAAGAAATTTTAAATGCAATCTCGATTAGTTAGCTTTTTGTAAATTGCTATCATTTGAGCCAATTTATCTTCAAACAAATAATCGAATATATAATAAAAACACATGCAGTAGCAAAAGGCGTGATTAAGTTGTTTAACGATAAAAATATCCTTTTAAAATAAGTATGTCTTCGTATAATTTTTTTTCATTATTAATCACAGCATAAACAATATATTTGCGTTTAGGGGTATTCATGGTTCAGTTTGGATCTGTTTTTCATAAAAAGAAACTAAACCAAGTAAGTCGGTTCTTCAAATATTGGAACCAAATCAAACCAATTAAGTCGATTTTTTATTCATTCGGTTTTTGTCATTCTTTTCGATTTTTTGATTTTTTTCAGTTTTTTTTCCTTAAATATGAGACATACACTACCGAACACATATTCTAGCGACTACATTTTCAATGTAACATTATCAAACCAATTGATCTTTGAGAAATCTATCATTTATCATGATATATGATGATATTGAATCAAATAGTGATCAATAATTTAATTACTCAATTAAAAATTGATTATTTATAACATGAAATAGATCCTTATACTTAGTAAAAAAAAATACAATCAAACAAGAATGTAAAAACAAAGAATTAGATTATTATAACAGAAAATAACTAGACTAAAAATACAAACGACTAATATGTACCATAATATATATATATATATATATATATATATATATATATATATATATATATATATATATA